>QVIK01000467.1:0-41105 GCA_003957845.1 Oidium heveae
TAGCAAGGGTCCAACTGCCAAGCCACTAAGGATGGCCCCTGTCTAAATTACGATCTAAGATCTCGCTAGCCTTAATTTGCTAACAGTAATACAGTAATAACGCCAAGACAAAGAAAAGAGTGCACGTGATGTGCATTCACAACATTATTTCGTTAAATTGTCAGTATCTGTTCCAGCAGATTCCCATGTCTATAACAAAAAACAGATCTCTTATGCTCGTTTCAAAATATGTATTTCTTAATATACTTGTTAATATTTAGAAAGTTTTGGTTGGCAGCTAAATTCAGTAAGCCGCTTGTGCTAGATAGCATAAGCTGCAGGCAACATTCAGCTTGCTAGTCATTACATCTTATTAATCCATCATCTCCACTTATCCTTTCGAAATGTGAACAAATGAAGTTTGTAGTAATAACTCAAGTTTCCATTCATGGAACCGGGCTAGACTCGACACAATTTTGAGCCATTTGGCTGCCATACCCATTACTGCTTGCTTTAAAAGTGTCATCAGGTCAGCACTAGACAATTCACTCACCTGTAACTTGATAATTTCACGTCTCAGTTTTGAAAATAATAACAAAATTAAGACTAGACAGCCATTTTATATTTCAAGCCAGAAAATTTTCCCCAAAGAACTTTCACTTGAATTATCCTTGTTCGGCGATATGTGCTTTCAAATAGTTTAATTATGGCTGAGTCGCTCTTTATATCCACAATCATTTTGGTAACTTCTTCTGCGACAGTTCTTTAAATAACTGCTATAATTTTTAACTCGTCATGCAGTGTCAGCTTAGCATCCGAGTGATAGCCTATGCACTCAAGCTGAAAACGAATTGTCTCTCTCTGTGTAGAATAGTTGCCAATACCTCTTAGAGAATCTTTCGGCTCTGACCTTCCAGTGAAAAGAAGCCCATTCGAACATGCTTCTAGGAGCTGAATCTGATCTGCTTACAGTTGGTTCATCCTAGCTCTACTCGGACATTTCCTCCCATCTCCCATTCCAATTTAGGCCTCCCCCCCCACCCCCTGTAGGACTAATTATAGTCTTCCCTTATTGAAAGAACCTTTTCATATTAAGCTTTACCGCGCTTTCCAATTTAAAATTAGCACCAAGTTGAGGCCGGCTGCTGGGTAGAGAGTATTATGCCTGTTTTGACATTTATGTGTATAATTTTCTAGCTAATAGTCCTTAGTATTTTCAATATCTATCCACATATGATGTTGTCTAGGCAAATGTGAAATTAACACTTTGATGATTAGACGTATTGTGGCTAGAAATTCCAATAGAATCAACGTATAAACGACATGAAATTCATTCCATTATTTGAGTAAAGTTCCATATTTCTCGCTGACATTCATATATGGTATGCCAATTATATCATGCTTGTGACACTATATTCAAGTCGATCTATCACTTAATTATTGCAGAAAGAATAAGATTAGTTTTTACTATTTTTTTTCCATTCTTATTTACCAAATAGAATAATAACATACGATAAAAAAAAGAAAATTAGTTGATGCTTCATTTTTGACTGTCTGTTGTTTTATTAAAAATAAACAGCCTTAAGCGGCAGAGATAGTGCCAAAATTTCTTTCATTTCTAATCAAATTTCTCCCTACGCCAGATTTCTTCCCTTTACCTGTCCTACCAAGAGTGTATTTGGCAAAGGCACGAGCTAGAGCCTTCTTACAACTAATCTTCTGGCTTCCAACAAAAGAGTCAATGGTGACAGCAATAGCTCGGTCAACATCGTGCGAGGATACATACTCTGAAAGGCGCATACGACAGAAAGCTTCACTAATCCTCATAATTGCTTCGAGATGGCGAACCTATCTATGTGTAAGCGATGTTGATTCTCCGAGTTAGTAATTTCAACTTACAGTGATTGGATATGCTCCAGTTGCTAATGACTCTCTTCTCATATCCGCAAAAAGTTTTGAAACTTTTTCTTCGTCAATATTGTAAAGTTTGGGATTACATCTCTCCCTAGCATAAAGAATATATTTACGAAGTAATTCTTGATCAATTCCATTCTCATTCTTGGATTCATTGCTTGGAATGGACGGTCTATCTTCACATGTATCACTTAAATTTTGAGCTTCTGTAGTTTGTGAAGGATGTGATCGACTATGTGACCCAACTACAAATCTTGCAAGAAATTCATCCTCCTCGGGATCAACAGTATCTCTTACCACACATAAAATATCAAATCGAGATAAAATAGGCTCAGTAAGCTGGACATTTTGAGAGAAAGGTATTGTTGAATTATAGCGGCCACCAATAGGATTTGCGGCAGCAATAATTCCACAACGAGCTTGTAAAGTAGTGACGATACCAGCCTTTGATATTGATATAGTTTGTTGTTCCATAGCTTCATGTATAGAAGTCCGATCTTGGTCATTCATTTTGTCAAACTCATCTATGAGACAAGTTCCTTTATCAGCTAGGACTAAGGCACCACCTTCTAGAGTCCATTCTCCGGTTAGAGGGTCTTTACGGACACTAGCTGTGAGACCAACTGCACTAGCACCTTGACCTGTTGTAAAGACAGCTCGATGAGCTGTCTTTTCAACATATTTAAGAACTTGAGATTTGGCTGTCCCTGGGTCACCAAGAAGAAGAACATTAATATCACCACGGATATGATGTTTTCCTTGTCGATCCTTCGCTACACCACCAAAAAGTGAAAGAGCAACCGCAGTTTTTATATCTTTGTGTCCATAAATGCTTGGGGCAACAGAGTTTATAATTTTATCGATAATTTGAGGATCACGAGAAAGTGATCGGATTCTCCTTTCATCTTCCTCGGTAAGTCTGAAACCTGCGAGCTGATCGTGAGATTTTATCACGTTGTTGGCTTCAAGAATAGTAGCAAAGACGGGAAATCCGTTTTTACTATTGAGCTGTGAGTCATAATTGTTACGATAGACACCAGTGACCTCTATTTCTTCTCCAGGTTTTGCTTTGTCAATAAGATCCCAAAGAAGTATAACTTCGCGATGACGTGGAAGACGACCTGTAGGAACCGTTCCAGGTGACTCTTGAAGTGTTAATTTTTGATAGTTTCGATATACTGTTTTCTCGGAGTTGAGGTTGAATGGCCCACGAGACTGACAATTCTGACAATAAGAGATTTTTACTTCAACGCTAGATTCCTGTTGAAAAGGTCCTAGCCGAGCACCACATCTTCCGCAATCAAACATAACATATTTTAACTGTGGAAATACTCCACTCCTTCTAGTTACAACCCCACTTACGCGAACTAAACAATTTAAATGACTCTGGCGTAGTTGGCGAAGCGTAAACTGAACTGGCAAGTGAGAAATACGAACATGAATTTCTGAGTGAATTCGCTCATAGTCTGGATAATGTAGTAGTGTAACATCCATAGCAACTTCATCAAATAATTTCAGTAGCTCGCCAGGTGCGCTGATAAGAAAATAGGCTAAGATAGCTTTGGAGGAGGTTAAATGATCATATGATACCTCAAGAGACTCTGAATTTATTTCTCCTAGTGTTCGAATTCGCTCTCCATATACAGATACACCATGATCATCTGTGTACTCTGTTAAAAATGCCTTGAACTCTCGTTTAATCGAGCGTTGAACAGCTTGCTGAGATACCCAATCAACTAAGCTAGAGGCCTTTACATCCTGAAGTGTTTCAAGAGAGAGCTCTTCATCCATAATATCATCCTCTATATCTTCGTCTTCATCGTAATGGTGTCTACGCCTTCGAGGCTGGACACTAAGATCTAAATCTCCATCGTCACCTTCATCTAGGAGAAAGGCAGCTGGCATTTGTTGTGCCCGCGCTAGATCGCGATCTCTTCGATTCAAACGCGCCTCAAGCTTTCGTCTTTCGGCCAAATCAAGGCCATCATATTCCGCGTCATCAATATCTACTCCCTCATATTGCTCGTCTTTGCGGTCTGCATAATCACGCTCAAAGTTATCAGCGAAAAGATCAATGCCATCTTCTTCGTCAATCATTTCATCAACATCATCAATATCAAGTGCTATCTCTTCTTCTATATCATCATTATCATCATCAACGCCATGAATTATTGGGTAAGCGGGCGGGGACGACCTAAAGTCGATGGGGAGAGGAGATGTGCCAAGCTCGTTTTCTTCTTCAATTTCTCGAGCGCGTTTGTGGCCAGCACCACGATTTGAGGAAGACATGATAGGCTAGTGCTTAGGATAAAAACTTTGTGTTAGAAAAAGGAAATTTCACTTTAAGTATGAGATCCCAGGAACATATTTTATCAATTTATCAGTAGATTGACAAGATACAGCGGGGATTCAAATTGTGCTTAAAGCGCGTTGACTTGATTTGGTCGTGACGTTCCCAAATTAACGCCATCGCGTTAACTATGCCAAAGCATCCGAACTAAATTAATTAATTCTAAACAACCCCTCTATAATTAATGGGTATGACTGCTCGAGATTCTCTAGCTCCAAACCTTCCCACTAACAATGGTATCTTCTGTAGATCAAACTAGTAATCATGAAGAAGAATCTAGTTCTGTTACCTGTCCCACAGCAGAGAGTTGCACACAGCAAGCAAACGAATCTTATACAGCCGCTGAGTATGCAACACCTATCATCTAATTATCTTGACCTATCTCACGTAAACCCTTCATAGACTCAAAGTTACTTCTTGTTTAATGTTATACTAGGTTTATCAATAGCCAGCTTCAATTAGAAGCTGATGCTCACGAAGCACTGCCATTTGTGGGAAAAACATAAATCCCTGGGGAAACATTTCAACTAACTTATAAAGAAATTTGACAATTGTACCAAGAATTTGGGGAGCCTTCGTCAGTCTGTTTTTTCATGCCTAACGTGTAATCCAACCTCAAAAGATTCATCTGAACTATATCGTGCAGCAGGAATTTGCTACTCATGTTCCATTCAATGCCATGGAGACCATAAGCTAGTTGAGCTATTTTGCAAGAGAAACTTTGAATGCGACTGTGGAACAACACGCCTACCAAAGTCGTCTCCATGTAAATTACGAATAAATCCCGATACTGCTGAAAGAGGGGGAATATATTTTGACAAACCTTCAGCTACAAACACATATAACCACAATTTTCGTAATCGATTTTGTGGATGTGAGTGTGATTATGATGCAGAAAACCAGGATGGAACAATGTACCAATGCTTGGGACTTGGTACTGCCAATACTGGTGGATGCGGAGAAGACTGGTGGCATGCTAGCTGTATTGTCGGACTTGAACCTAATTGGTTTCAGATCTCTACGAATGAAGATGATTTAAAAGCTTCAAAGAACATGAGACAAGGAAATACTGATTTTAGTATCGAACAAGACGCTCAAGTTAGTCAAAGTACAGGCGATAAAAATTTTAAATCTTTGAAAACACAAGCGCCAATTCATAATGATGACATGGGCCATCCGATTCCCTTTGGATTTCCCGCAGAAGATAGTTTTGATGGTTTCATTTGTTACAAGTGTGTGGACGCATTCCCATGGATAAAACGCTACGCTGGCACTCAAGGATTTTTACCCCCTGTATACCGACAGGACACATCTAAGATTTATAAACCAGATATAAACCAAGAATGCCTGAGCTCTAACACAAGGAAAAGAAATATAAAAGAGATACAAACATCAGTATCTAGTTCGTCATCAAATCTCGAAAAGAAAAATAAGATAAATGATCCATCAGCAACTAAATCTTCAGAAATCTCTGACACGTCAATTGTAGGGTCAATTAAATCGTCGACTTCTTGCAAGCTAGTAAACCTTCCCCCCGCACAATCAGGTCAATTTTCCCTTTTTTTCATGGAAGATTTTCGATTAAATCTTTGCCGTTGTGATAAATGCTTCCCAGACATACAAGCACACCCTCAACTTCTTGAGCTAGAAGAAACTTATGAGCCTTCGGTATCAAATGACTCTTATGAAGAACCAAGTAGTACTATCGGAAGCAGCAGCCTCTATGATCGTGGCGAGAGTGCACTTCAAAACATTGATCGTGTGAAAGCGATTGAGGGTGTCATGGCTTACAATCATCTTAAAGATAAATTAAAGCCATTCTTTCAAGAATTTGCGGAAAGTGGAAGGACAATATCAGCTGAGGATATAAAAGCTCATTTTGCCAAAATTCGTGGAGATGATCAAGCTATCATTGAAGCAGGCGAAGCTGCTAAAATGAGCAGTCGTAGGCATGAACAAAGCGGCTTTTAGATTTTGTTTACTTATAGATAGCCCAGCTTAACAATATGTAATAATATG
Source organism: Oidium heveae (assembly GCA_003957845.1). Taxonomy (NCBI): domain Eukaryota; kingdom Fungi; phylum Ascomycota; class Leotiomycetes; order Helotiales; family Erysiphaceae; genus Oidium; species Oidium heveae. The sequence continues at coordinate 6,263 of QVIK01000467.1, forward strand.
GAAATTAGTATAAAAATTCAGAATAGATAAGTGAGATAATAGTTGCTTGTTAGATTGTTAAACATATATGTTGTTAGAAGCCACGTGATATTAGGAACTAGCCTATTTTAGTTAGCTTACTTATCGTAGCCAAGTGAGTATAGATGCCCCGGCATTCAGATAGCACAACATCAAGTTATTTTTACATCCACATTTATCCGTACCATAGATATATGTAAACTGGAATCTGATTCTTTAATGAAGCTTCACACTCTTATATTTCAGAATGAGATCTTGACTACTCTATCCACTTTCAATATCTTCAAGAGACGTGCTTTCTATAAGTATTCCATATCACATTTTCAGTCAACCTTCTGATAACTGAGGTTCTCAAAACTTATATCCTCGCACAACTTATTAATTTTGGCTGAATCGACTCGGCTTAGCATCAAAAACTTATATAACTTTGCTACATTTAGCTATAAACAAGGTTATCCCAGGGTGAGTTTTTATCACAATAGGGATAGTCTTGTCACAATTCGTTCCCTACTTCGACTAATTTGATTAGATTGACTTGTTTACCATCATGTTTGTAATTGGCGTTATTTTAACTATGGTAAAGTATTCAGGGAGTTGCACTTTTAAAGAATTGTATAACTTTTTCTTAAACAATTTCAGTATATAATATCACAACACAAGTTAATTATTTGGCTTCGTTATATCACAATATCTGGAGAGTGATACCGATTGCCCATCGTCCCTTAAAACGTAGACAAAAACTCAAACGCACGTGACATCCTATGTAAAATACGCTGAATCGTCTAATTACAAATACGTAGTACACTCCATCGACAGAAAAACACATGCACGTGATACTAAGAGTTAAAAAGTTGTCAAGATAATAACAAAAAAAGCACAACTACGAGTTATTATTGAAGAATATTCCATTGAAAAATTTACCTAGATATCTATCTATTGAAACTAGGTTTAAAGTCCACTAAAACACCAGCGGAAAAATTTATCCCTATACAGGAAGTAAGGCCGTGTGTCATCTCGAGATAACAAATAAAAATTTATTAAAATAACTAAAGGGAATGTCTTCAGAAACCAACCCTGTTGTCTACGTAGGCCACCCCCCCTGCAAGAATTAAATACCTTTTGCTACGGGTTTACCCCGATTAATTATTAATTCTGGCTGCGCCAGTACAGTTAGGACAGTCTGTGTAAAGGTCTTAAATCATAATTTTTGTTCAACACTATAATCAGAGTCTACTCTACTACCACGGTAATGTTTTTACCCCCTATATGTGCAGATCATATACTCGCTTCAGGGGTATACACCTTCTAGTTTTATTTAGCGAACGTATAAATATTTATGCCTGGTCTAATGGGCTCTTTACTATGCTACATAACTTCCCCTCATTTTCATAAGTATTTACACAACCTTCTAAATTTGATTTTTGCCAACTTCAATTGTTTGTGCCTTAATTATCATTATTGATGTACAGTTACTGACCACAGTAAACATTTCATCACTGGTAATAAGAATATTATATGAGGTAAGTTAATCCCGCTAAGCATAAATAGAAAACTACTCGTCACTAAATATACTTCATAGATGAATTCTCCTAAATTAACTCCTTCGACTCCTCCTCCCGCGACTCCTCCTCCCTCCTCCCTCGACCCCTCCTCCCTCGACTCCTCCCTCGACGTCACGACATCAGACCTTAACTTGAGATCAATCATTACTAGTACGTTGACGACCTAAAATTGTAAGTTTTGAAATTTATGAGATTTTGCAGATTCACGGATTTCGTGATGCAGGTTGGAGCTACCAAAAAATAGCTAATCATTTAAACGTATCACGAGGTCAAGTTGCATATTCTCTGAAACGTGGCACTGTAACACCACGAAAGGGTAGTGGAAGACCATCAACCCTTTCACGGGAGGATGTCGATCAAATCATTGAATTCATTACGTCATCATCTGTAAATCGGAGGATGACCTATCTTGAACTTGCCACCGGTCCTTTTAGAGACCTAGGTGTAAGTGAGAAAGTATTACAGAAAGAGCTTCAAAAAAGAGGCTATAAGCGTCATCCAGCTTATAAGAAGCCCCCATCATCACAAGAAACCATGAGAAAGCGTAGAGAATGGGCCGAAGCCCATCTACATTGGACTTTTGAAGACTGGTCGTCTATTCTTTGGACTGACGAAACTTGGGTGAAGGATGGGCAGCATTCAAGAGAGTGGGTGACTAGGAAGGTCTGTAATATTTTGTTTCTTGACTTGAAATATACTAGTGGACTAACTTTCTTATTTAGAACAATGAGGAGTACCAAATTGATTGCGTAGACTCAAAAACTAGCAAAAGGAATGGATGGATGTTCTGGGGTAGTTTTGCGGGAGCAGAGAAGGGACCTTGTTTGTTTTGGGAGAAGGAGTGGGGCTCCATAGACTCCGAGAAGTACTGTGAGAAAATAGTACCTCTCATAGACGGGATGGTGTCTATGAAGCCCTGGCTTTCCGTCATGCAGGACAATGCTCCTGCACACGCATGTGAAAACACGATGGAAGAGTTGCAAGAGAGATCGATAATTCCAATCCATTGGACACCTTACTCTCCTGATCTCAACCCTATCGAAGCTGACTGGCGCTGGATGAAAGACTACATCCAGCGGAATTTTCCAAATCTGGATGGTGGAAGACAGCGAACGCACAATTCACTTCGAGTAATTGTTACGGAGGCATGGCACTCCGTGCCTGCTGAATTCCTAATAAAACTACTTGAAGGATTGCCTGCCAGGTGTCAGGCGGTTATAGATGCTGGTGGAGGTCCAACCAGATATTGACCTCTTTATAACATAGATCAATACCTTGAATATTAGGGATTAGATGAAGAAGTGAACATGAATTAGTTTTTATATATAATTTTCCTTATTTTAGAAGTTAGATAGTGAAGTAGAATACAAAATAGAACTGTTTCATAAAATTTTATGCTGTCAATCATTGTACAGATTAAGCTTAGTTTGAAGAATGAAGGGGGGGTAAAAACATTTGGTCGTTTGAAATTCACCATATATTTTTTGTCAAGAAAATTCATAAAATCGATGCATAAACTCTATTTCGATGTAGATCATGCCTAGCTAGGTTTGGCGGCTCCACTAAAAACCCATGTCGGCCCCACAGGGTAAAAACATTACCGTGGTAGTAGAGTATGTACAATAAAAGATCTTGAAGTGAAGATCCAGAAGAAGTGAGAAGTAGTTCTCCTATTTATCTACTGAGTAAACTCCCGTCATTACTTGATGATCGAGTATTGAAAGAGATATCTTTTCATGTCGTCATCCTTACTTCCTTTTCATATTCTGACATTACATAAATCTCGATACAAATATAGATGTCTTCGTGAAGCCGTCGGCGTGCCCGTAATTCTTGTTGATATTTGTTAAAAATAGATGCTTCGGTATTTCCGCCAGCCTTGAGGGAAAATACGCCAGTGAGTGAAATAACCGATGTCATTAATTAACTGCAAGGTCTGATCCATGTTAAGAGTGTGTTTTAAACTTTACCCTTTTTGGCTTAGGCTTATGCCTAAGGGAGTTCAGGCATCAAGCCTGTGACAGTCTGAACCATTTCCAAAGGGGGCACAACAATCATAAACAAATGAATAAATCATCAACACACACAACACAGTTAATTACAGTATACAAATCAAAAGATCAATTTATAAACATTGTATATCACCGCTCCTTCGACGGAAATGAGCCTTAATCAACCCCCCCATTCCCCGATCCTCCCCAATCCCCAATCCCCAGTCCCCCTCTCCTACCGCTACATCACATCAACCACCGCCTTCTACAACACCAGTTACTTCCATACTGGAGAACAGGCCAACTATCAAGCCATTCCCCACCTCAAAGCGTGCAGCTCAACACGATGCTGAGCCAGAGTCAAGAAATGAGAAAAGCTTCAGTCATGCCTACCTTCCGAGAGAGTTGGCTAATATAATAGCAGCAAGACAGCGTCAAGAACGCGCTTGGCATATCCGTTTGTCTATATGCGCTAGTATCTTTAGCAACATTGACAGTACACTGGCAACTTGTAAGGAAGATATTGAAAAAGAAGAAGCTGATATCATTAGAAAATACCTTCAGAAAGCAATTGCTTGTCTAGCTGCTTCTGATAATTTAGCTCAACCCCCCAAAATTCTCATCGAGCCAAAACCAGGGAAGAAAAAGTCTTCAGATAGTCCAGGCAATGCTCGATTGAACTATTTGTTAGCTAATTCAAAGCTACCCACTCTTCCCACGCAGAACTTCAACAAAAATCTCGAGAAACAAGTCGTACCATTAAAACAAAAGGAAAACACATGGGCAATGCTGGCCCGGAATGGACATAAGAAGTTGCGTACCATCGTACCCGTAGTAACCTCCTCTATTGCTACTGGAATCAGAAATCAAACTTATCTCCCAAATCCACAACACCAGAATAGGGAGAATAAAAACAAAAAATGAGAAAAAATTTGAGAATGAAATCAAAACGGACGGTAGATTATTTGTACGTCTTCCTGCTAATCATGAATGGCGAGCGCTCTCTCCCGCAGATATTAGAGATGTCATCGTCAAACGCTTGTCAGTTTCTCCGGCCCCCATTGGTCTTATAAAATCAGTACGCTCTGGATTTGCTTTAAGTCCATGTGACAGTGACTCTAGAAAAAACCTTGCTGCCGGCGGACTTTTCATGTCTGGTGCCACTCTGGAGGCAGCCTCAAATTGGACTTCGATTCTCGTTCCCACAGTTTCGAATTCAATCAGGACGGTAGAATGCCGTGTTGAAATAACAAAATCTATGCTTGCTCATGAGATAGAGCGAGTTTCATCCAAATGCCCAGCTTTTGTAAAACTTTACGGTACCTCCAAACCAGAAACCCCACATAGAACTTAGATGGCCTTCTTTTCAGATATTCCTCGTGTTGAATTTAGGGTATTTGATGAATCTGGAGTAACCAAGATCTTTAAAAAGAAACTTCCCATTGAATTCTGTAACCGCTGTAACGGCCACCACAATATAAAAACTTGCTCACGTGCGCCATCTTGTGGCAACTGCGGCTCAACAATGCATACCCAAGAAGCTTGCAAGGCACTCGCTAAATGTAGAATCTGTGATGGACCCCACCAATTAGACAGTTATGGATGTTTAGCTAGACCAACTCGCTCTGGAAACCCAACAAAAGATCAACTAAAAATTTATCGACAAGCTGGCGATCGCGAGTATCAAGCAATTATACGAGCTGTTGCAGCAGAAGCTAAGGCAGTGAATGCTGAAGATTCAGATGGCTCCAGTCAAACACCGACTAACAGTCAGAGCTCTAATATTAGCGGTACTAACAATGAAACGCCAATTAATAGTCAAATTCCTATCACTAGCATTGTTAATTCAAATGAAGCACTAGTTCAAACTTCAACTAGTGTATAAATGCGATTATGAAGAACACCTCACGAGAAAATTCCTTCCTACAGAATTTTCGATTCATGTCCATAAATATAGGGAGAGGCGGTACAACGCACGACATTACACTTGCTCGCGCATGTGAATTACAACTTGATGTCATGCTCGTACAAGAACCGTGGTGGAAAGGACGCACAAAATCGCATCACTTTTTTGTTCAACATCTACCTCTTGGAGGCAACGACGTGCGACCTCGAGCCGTTACCTACACTCGGAAAAATGCAGGAGAGATACCCGTGTCTCAAATTTTCCCCTCCTCCTCACTCTCTGGGGACTACTGCTGGGTTATGGTTAATGATATAACTTTCCTCAACGTATATAAAGAGCCACATAATCCCTTGGCTGTTCAACCCCTACTAAACTGGACACCTCCTCCGCGCTCAGTGTCAATAGGTTAGACGAAGACAGGAGACAAGACCCAGCACGAGTATATATGACGAGGATAAGCAAGATAGATGTCACGTGACAAGACTAAAGACAAGATGAGGAATTTGTATTGACAAGATTGGATTCTAACAACAAGAATAATTACAAGGTTATATACAAGACTCAAATCTAAAGAGACTAGAGTTGGTTAAGAAAGACTCCTTTATATACATGAGTGTCTGTTGAAGCTAAACTGAATACAGAGACTCGATAGAACGGTAAAGAATTTAATAGAACGATAATGCATGGTATAACAATAGAAACCCAAAGAACCGGAAAGTATGCTATAGAAGATTGTGTTTAGTGCTTTTATAAAGTGGGGCCAGTCCAAGCTATTATCATGTGAACATTGCCTTGCCTGTGCAGACTAAGCCCATCACGTGGTGTAAGTAAATCCTTGAAAGTAGGGCAACTCCTGACACTCAGTGGCCATTGGTGACTTTAATTCTGTACATTGGTCATGGCAACCTGGGGCAACTACCTCTTACGGACAGAGCGAAGAAATCAAAAAGTGAGGTGAAGAAAATAACCTAACCTGCCTTATAATTGGCGAACCAACGCATAACGCTGGAAATACTCTAGATTTGGCATGTTCAAATATTACTGGTTGTTGTGCTTGGGTAGATCGAGAAGAGTGTATGACTAGTGATCACCTTCCAATCTCTGGCATAGTTCCTTGTCAGAAACAAAAAAATACTGGACATAAAAGCCCTATCCGGGTATCGAAAGACAAGATTCCAAGATTCGCATATATTGTTTCACAATGGGTCCCGCACTGCGTCTCGCTGGAGTCTATAAATGATGTCGAAAACTTCGCAGAGAATATCTGTAAAGTCTTAAAGGACGCCATTAAAGCTGTTGGTAAACTCTCAAATCGAGGAAATGGAAAATCTGCTCGGTAGACACTTGAGTGCAAAGTTGCACAACTTCGATTTTGTAACAATATTACTGGTCCCGAACGGTCCGTAGAAGCAAAACGCTATAGAAAGGTGGTGGCCGATGCGAAGAGAGAATTTTGGAGAGACAAGATTAACAACGTGGTCTCTTCATCAGACGCTTTCAAGTCATTGCATTGGACTACTACCTGGAAAGCAAAAGTTCCCCCTCCTCTATTACACAACGGACAGCTCATTTCAAATCAAGAAGAGCGGGCTTGTATCCTACGTGACTCTCTGCTTGCAAGATATCAAGCTTCTGATTATCTCTCTCCTTGTTTATTAACAGGGGAACTCAAATTCCATGGAGTGATGAGCTAGACGAATTAGAAGTATGAACCTGTACAATTGGAAGCGGGAACACAGGCCCTGGCGCTGATGGGATTTCCGTGGAACTATTAACTGCATGTTGGAAGTCAATTGAACCTTGCATTACTCACTTCTACCGCGCATGCCTCCTAATAGGATATCATCCTGAGTGCTTCAAGCTAGCTGAAGTAATATTCATTCCAAAATAAGGAAGAAACCCTACAACAATCAAAGGCTGGAGACCTATTTTTGCTATCGTGTTTCGGAAAGGGTCTAGAGAGGTTAATAGCAAATAGAATGAGCTATCTTGCTATTATATCAAATGTACTTAGCCAGCATCAGTTTGGTGCACTAACAAAGCGATCAGCAACCGATCTTGTCTCATGTGTAGTTCACGACATAGAAAAAGCCCGGTCACAAGGATGGGTATCAACTTTTGTAACTCTGGACGTGCAAGGAGCATTTAACCCTTTTCTTCACAAAAGATAAATTCGGAAAATGCATGGGCAGGGCTGGCCTTCCTTTATTCTACGCTGGACCTCATCCTTCCTTTAAGATAGAAGAGTACAGGTTCAATATTAGGAGCAATCATATCTCCGAAAAGTCTAACGTGTGGAGTCCCTCAAGGTTCTCCTGTTTCTCCACTGCTCTTTCTACTTTATATGGCAGAGCCCATAAAAAGTAGAAACGTCCGAGCACGTTTCGGTTATGCTGATGACATCGGAATTCTCGGAATTGGACGGACTACCTCAGAGTCCGTATCAGTTGCGCAACAAGAGGTAGACAGCTTGTTGGATTGGGCTAGAAATAACACTGTCTCATTTGATACACGAAAGTCAGAGGTCATCCAGTTCTCAACCTGTCGCCAACAGAGTCTCGCCTGTATTCAAATTAATGGCTGTAGTATCGAGTCGGCTGAGCAAATTCGCTGGCTCGGAGTTTACCTTGATCCAAAACTCAATTTCAAATATCACGTTGCGACATGGTGTAGCAAGGCACTAAAGGTAGCTAATCATTTAAGACGTTTGAGCCAAGTTAAATGGGGAGCTGGACTAAGAGCATTAATTACGGCAGTTGAGGCGTGTGTAGTCTCAGTCGTTACGTATGGTGCCGATGTATGGTGGCTAGAAATGACACGTCCAACCAGAAAAGGGACATCAACTTCACAAACGACCCATCTCTGTGGCCTTATTTACAAGATTATACGACTAGCTATAAGGGCAGCTCTCCCAGTCTGGAAAAAAACCCCCAACGTAGTACTTCATAGAGAGGGAGGAATACCACCTGCCCGAATTTTATTAGAAGGAAATCGTTTGTGATGAGCTGCTAGATTAAAATATCTAGATAAACAACCACCCCTATTAAATAGAGCATCAGTATGTCCAAATGTAAGTACTCAAAAATATAAAGCCAAGAAGAGGACGTCGATGCGACCTGAAATTCACATGACACGTGTACAGCGAGCTTATCGACAACTTCCTCTAGTAGAAATTGCTGAGCCGTTAATTGAACCTGCTTATGTAGAAAACCTTGGAACTAAGCCACAAGGAGTGGAAGCTCATACACAATGGGTAAACACAATACGTTCAGCAGATATTTGTGCCTTTTCCGATGGGTCATCTGAAGGACACGGACGCTCTGCTTGGGGATTCGTTCTCCAACGAGGAGGAATAATTATAGAAAGAGGCAAAGGAATATAACATGAAGGTGAAGTGTACGATGCTGAATTATACGGGGCTACGGTAGCATTCTTTGCTGCCCTTTCTGCTAGACAACTGGATAGGAAGATATTCATTCTACTTGGTAATCAATCGGCAGTAAAGGCATTAAAGACAGGAAAATCCTCGTCTAGTCTATTACTAACCCTAACCTTTCTTGAGGTAGCAAAGAGAGCTAATGCTGAAGTAAGATGGGTGCCGGGGCATTCCAATATTACGGGGAATGTTGAGGCTAATGCTCAAGCTCGCGCGGCTTTGAGGATGCCACCCAAACGAAATATACCATCTAGTTATATGACTCTAGCGTATCTTCGTCGTCTCATGCATCAACGCTGGCAAAAATTAATAGATGAGTGATGGTCAAGAGTTTGCCCATCTCGATATAAAGATTTAGATCTACAAATGCGTCTTAAAAAACCCCCAGAACTTTGTCTCCCCCAAGGATTACTTCACCATCTTGTAGCTGCTAGGACGGGACATGGGGATTTTGCTGCTTATCATTGTCGCTTTAAACACAGTGAAGCCAATTTAGAATGCAACAAATGCAACCTTGGAATAGAGACATCACCCTTTCACTTTATTCATTGCAGAACCAATGCTTATATCACACGGAAACTTAGAAACGTAAGGTCATTAGAAGAATACACAAAACTACTTCTTGGGCACGATTGCGCAAAGAAGTTTAAAAATTTGCTAGAGCCTCAGGTTGCTTTGACGAACAACCGGTGAACTAATCCTCTGCTGTATGCAAGGATAGTTTACACTACATTGTCCCTCTTTCTATATCTTTTATCTCTATTTATAGTGACAGAGTGGAATTCAATGTGATAAACATTGGCTGTGCTCAGAAAAGTTTTCCTTTTTTTTCTTCCTTTAATTTCATTTCCTTTTGTACATAACAGCTACTTTAAGTAAAACTAGTGTGAACGAGTAGGGCACAACATGACCCCTGCCGGCTCCACATGTCCTGGATCTCATGAGATGTAGGGCTTCGGCCTAGGACTCTAATTTAAATAAATAAATAAATATCAGAACATGAGGTCCGGGCCTGTACCATTGGTAGCAGCAATACTAGTCTAGGTACTGATGGAATTTCGGTCGAGCTACTTACAGCTTGTTGGAATAAATTAGGATTTCTAGTTACTCACCCTTTTCGTGCTTGTCTTAGTCTTGGACATCACCCTGCTTGTTATAAGCTGGCGGAATTTATCTTTCAATCAAAAACTGGGCGAGACTCTTCATCTGTAAAAGGTTAGAGAGGCTACTCGCTAAAAGAATGTCTCATCTTGTTATTAGTTGGGATATTGTTGGTCGTCAGCAATTTAGAGCACTTCCTAAACGCTCAACAATTGATCTGGTTTCATGTGTAGTGCATGACATCGAGGAGGCTAAAACACAGAGCTGGGCCTTAAAATTCATAACACTCAACGTGCAAGGAGCGTTTGACGCTGTTCTCCACAACAGATGAATATGGTGGATGGAATCGCAAGAGTGGCCCAAATCCTTACTTAGATGGACTTCATTATTTCTCCAAAACCGCAAAGTTCAAGTTCGATTTCAAAGGGGTGTGACAAGTCCTTAGAAGCTTGTGTGTGGAGTTCCCCAGAGATCACCTATCTCTCCATTATTATTTCTGTTGTATATAGCAGAACCTGTCAGGGGCTGTAGCGTTGGTAGGGCAATACTGTTATCAAAATTCCGATAGACTTAAGCGAGGACAAGGGCAAGACTTAGATCAGGACATGTAAATAGTTGCTGTTATTTACTTACCCTTAGATAGATTTGAATTCCATAAATTGCACTGGGTTAATTGTAGCTTTGTCTCTCTGTCTCACTGCATCGTGATAACACATATATAGGATCAATGTGGATACAACTGCAGCTTGCAAAAGATTATTTCCGCTACATCGTCCTTTGACTTTACACTCATTCTATTCAACACTGATCCTCACTCAGCATGTCTCTCGCACCTCCTCAACAGCTTTGCTATAGAACCTTGGAAGAAGCCTAGATTGCCATCGACATCAATGCACATGCGAAATTTTATGCTGTTCGTGTTCTGCGTACTATGAAAGATGGAAACCAAAAAGACGGCACAATCAAAGTTCAGACACTGCAATGTTCGCATGCAGGATTCCTCTTAGGAATTCAACAACTCGCAACAGTTCTAGTCGGAAGACCGATTGTTGTTTCCACGTGTCAATTCACATTTAAAAGGCAACAGCCTGGACAGTTGTGGTTGACATCCCAGACCACAACCATGAAGCTTTTGCGCACCCATCAGTACCCCCCAAAGGCAAGACCTTAGTAAGTAGAGAACAAGCAACTGTGCTTTCTCTTAGTCAAGCAGGAGTTCCATCTAGCTGTATATTGGCCACACTACAGCAGAAAAACGATAATATGTTTCCCATTCCGCAGGATATAAGTAACATGTGCTGCGCTCAAAGAGTTGTCTTACTGGCAGAGCACACCCCCCTACAAACTCTGTTGGATGGTCTAGCGAATATCATAGGAGCTATATATTACGTGTTATAGCATCCTGAGACGCAGCAGCTATCTCACCTTTTCATTGTGTCTCCCTCTGCGAGGCAAATTTCCAACAGTGCAGTCGCAGCAAAATTTGGCTCATTGATGCAACCTACCAAACAAATCGCTATGAGCTTCCTTTACTGCAAGTGATTGGAATAATAGCAACAATTTCGACTTTTACCTCTTGTTACTGCTTTATGCGCAACGAGAAAATTGCAGACTATCGTTGGGCGACGGGCAAGCTCGACGAAGTATTTTAGGACTTTAGCATCAACTATCATGAACTAAAAATCACGTTTGTTACCGATAGGGAACTTACATTTATGACCGCGATATCTGAAATATTCCCAATTGGTAGGCACATTGCTCTGCCGGTAGCATATCAGTAAGAAAATCTTGGCAAAGAATAGATCATCTTTTAGCTCACAAGAATTATTTGAGGAGTTCTTCAATTCATGGAATGTGCTGGCAAGCTTGCCTACCAGTGTGAGCTATACAACAAATCTTGTAGAGATGCGGGTATCAATCACAGGGCATGTGATGTGCTATCTTGAATCAATATGGCTTGTCCATGAGGATAAATTTGATGGTGCATGGATGAACTGCATTCTCCATTTTGGTAGTACGACAACGTCTCGAGTGGAGAGTGCACACACTGTAAAAAAATAGATTGGAGTATCAACTGGTTAATACTGCGTGTGTTTGTAAGGCTTGGGCTAGAGCTTCATACAAAATAAATTATTGTCTCTCAAGTGATCTCTTGTCTATAGGTATGGCCATAAGGCTTACATGCGACTGCCAATTGGCAATTTTTCGAGGAAGAAACGCCAAGGACCGTGCCATCAGCAATCTACGACTAGGGCCAATGTTTGCAGCAGTGATGGGGGAAATATCAGTGGTAGATTTACTTGCTGCCCATGCACAGTATGGATAGTGCATGGCAGCAACAGACTGTTTTGGTCTCACGAAAACAACCATGGGATAATCTCGCTCTCATGAGTTTCGAATGCGTGGAAATCGGCCCCTCAACGTTGCTGACTTCCATACACATTGATGGATAAGATTGTCAACGTGCAGCAATGTCATGGTAGAAACTACCGCATGGCAAACATTTTGGAAAGGACTCACGAGACTTATGAAGGCGAATCTTCGCCTTATCGTTGACGAAGAATTCACCAATATCTGATTGCACTTCCATCAGAGTTGGATTTCTCTGATCCCGCTCCTGTACAAGGGCGTGGTAGGCCATCAAGATCAACGACAAGGCCGCCCTCAGAGTTTGAGCATGTATTAGCTCAAACAGCAGTGGAACAGCAACAAAGAAGAAAATGTAAGCTATGCCATGGTGAAGGTCATAATGCGCGTACATGTAGAACTGTTAGTATCACAAGGGCAATATAATAGTACTACTATAGGGTGAATCGTTTTTTTTTAATCTTCTCCTACTCTTCTATTCTACAATCTAGTGTTGTTGTTTATACCAGCAAGTGCTAGTCTATTAAGTGATCAAACACAGGGATAGTTACTAGTATTGGAACTCCACAAATAATACAAGGGAATCATCGTCTACATTATTTCATGTATTGTTGATAGAATCGTATATTTATTACAGCAAGAACTTAATTCTGAATAGAGTTTTGCAAACTATGAGTGTAAAGTCAATCGGCGACTAATTAATTCCGGTTGAGTTAGGGTTAATTGCGGTTTCCGAGCTAAAGTCTGGAGCCAATGAGAGCCTCGCATTAGCAATGAAGACCCAATCCAGCCCGAGGTGAGGGATTTTTACCAGAAACTCAGGAATTGTTAACGATTCCCTTATTTAAAATAGCTAAGATAATAATCTTCAGCAGAATCTATAATTACATAAGCAGGGAGCTACGATTATCACTTCAGGGGGCTATCGGTATCACCCGCCCAATATCTCATATCATAGGATACTTTCCGTAATAAGTCTGGCCTTACTGTTGCTGTATCCAAGACATCAAATCGTTGTGCTTGAGCATAGAGTTTATAGATTTATGCTTGAAGTTAACTAGTCTCTCATAATTTTTAAGTCTGGACTGGCTCATAATGCATAGAGTGACAAAAGCAAAGTTTTGTTATACCTGCTTTGATGTGGTTGCATCGAAGTGATTCTTTTGCTGGGGCTTTTGTTGCTTTAGTAACGTAGCTGTGAGGCAATTAATAACTTGGCATTTTAGCTTGAACCGGTAAGCTAAGTTATCCGAAGTTGACTTCATAATAAATTAGCTTAATTCAGCTTAGATAAGTAATCAATGGTCATTTCCTTGACGCTGATCACCTGTAATTATCAACTACATACCATATCATTAATTCATAATATACAGGATTAGTGAAAAGTTTTAAGTTCTGAGCTTATTTTACACTTAGAGATTGGATGGAATTTAGAAATTTACTAAATACAGTCATACGTTGAAAAAACGATTAATTGAGAGTGAAAAGAGAGAATGAGCTACTGCTTGGGTTTTTAGAATTGGATTACTAGAATATGATATTAAGTGAATTCGAAGATCTAATTCACATGATGGCCACGGAGCTTAAATACTCTCCTTACTACGATTAACTTAATGACACTATTTTCATCAGCGTAGATGCTTGTTGCATGTAGTTTACATGCAGCCTATATTCGATAGTGATTGTAACCTTCTTGAAATGCCGAGGCGAGGGAACCTAACAGAGGAATTACTGGTACATAACGAACAAAAGTTGACACAGATCTTGAAGGATCCGTCATCACGGCAGGATCATATCTAAGGACAATGTAAACTTAATATTTTTGAGACAAATTCTCAGGGCCTTCTTCAACTTATTAAGAAGCTAACGTGACTTTCGAGCAAAGCACAATCCGCTCATGAGCAGTCGACACATCTAACTATAAGCAGAACTTCCCATGTAATCCCTATCAGAGGGCTCATAATTTTGAAGGGTATATCGAATAAAGTGGGATGGAATTCTCCATGGACCTTTAAGATATGGATAGCGGAAGCTTTTTTTTGTCCTAAATTCTTACATACCAAGTTGTAGAAATAGTTATTGACCGAGTGCTGACTGATTAGATTAGCGAGAAATACCCTGCTTGACAGACTGCATTAAGATGAAGCGGTTGCTATGTCGCAACCAATGTTGAGACATATTGGGAAGTTCAAAAACAGAGCGCGCATTTCCATCAACACTTCTTTCATTCTTTTTCTGTATTATTATTATATAAAATCACTTGTTTAACTTTTCAAATTGTCTGAATAGACCCTTTCTAAGGGCTATGGAAGCCCTTCTTTCAATGTCATTTGATAACCTCTCCTCACACGACCAGGCCAAAATTCGCAAAGGCTTACGCCAAGTTGAAGGTCTCCTTGCACAAATATGCCTTTCACCTTCAAGCACAACTTATCGTCGCTCCACCGTAGATCCTGAAAAGGAAAGACCACCGAGAAAATCTTTGGCTGAATTAGTGAACGATCTAGCATTTCGAGAGTTTTTTAAGCTACAAAATGGATTTGAATGGAACGTTGCGCTCCGTTTGATCAGTACTCTCGATCGATTGTTATGGAAGAGTCAAGATGGTCATAATGATTTGTTAATTATTCAAACTCTGGATTTAATACAGGGAATTCTTATGTTACATCCACCAAGCAGAACTTTATTCTCGAGAGAGTTATGTATGAATGTATATATACCTTCTAGGCGTCATTAAATGTAGTACGATGTGGCTAACTCTGATTTTTAGCATCTTCTAGATTTATTAGAGCCCATAAACTGTCCAGCTATCCAATCTGCAACTATTATTACTCTTGTATGCGCTCTCATCGAGACTCCCCAAAACACACGTACATTTGAGAATCTTGATGGTCTGTTAATTTGTACTTCACTATTCAAATCACGCGAGACAAGTCGGGATGTCAAGCTGAAGCTTGTGGAGTTTCTATACTTTTACCTTATGCCAGAGACACCTTCAACTCCTGCGAATACAAAAAATATAGGGTTCGATTTACAAAAAAACAAAATATGTAACTCTGATGATGTCTTCAAAAGTTCTGAAGTAAACGAAGATGAAAATATGCAAGAAGCAGAGGAATTTACAAGATCAACGCAGGAAAAACAAGCTTTGCTAGGTCAATATCTACAAAGCGTCGACGATTTAGTAGCTGATCTGAGAGAAAGCGCGCCATTTGGAGGTGCACTCACATAGTGAGAGAGAAACGATAGTGACTCATATGTTTTCAAATTAATCAATGTGCTTTCAGGGTCTTGCAAGGCGTTGGTTATAGCTGTTGGGTAAACTTTGTTTTGGAGTTTATTTATCTTTTTAAAACTGAATATGCTAGGCATATCGAATCTGTTTTGCCTCTGGATTATGCTCTCAATATGTATTGGTACAATTGAATATTTTTTGTACAGGACTCACGAGATCTTTTATTCTACCAAATTACGACAATTCTGGATATTCTATAACACATATATGTTATATTTGTCCATCTTTTCCCTAATATCCCCATTAAGAGTAATACACGTACAACTGAGAGAGGCTGTAGCCTTGTACTGTCCAGTCAATAGCCTGGGTATAAGATATGCAGGTTCTAAGATGTCTCAATTGTTATACCAAAAGTCTTCATGAGTAGAGTCCGCCGCAATAGAGCCTATGTTTATTATTATAGGGAAAAACGGAACAGCATGACTGCAAAATATTTAAAAACTGAGAGTTAAAGTTAATATATGCGTAAATCTATCCCCCTTCATTTCCAAAATTCTTCTTAACTTCATTCTTGTCAACTACTCTTGGTTAAATGTTTTTTAATCCAAACTATGGCTCGTATCGCTACCTAATTTTTGTGACTGTTCGACATACGAATTAATGTAGTCTAAGCTGTAAATTTTTAAAATTATTTTGTCCAAAAGTTGTTTATGTTAGTCTTGCTGCAAACCTTTGATTTCGTGCCTAACTTTTAAAGAAATGAATCCTCAGATCTCACCATCAACACCTCAAAAGAAGTATTAATCCTGAAATCAATTACTGTTTAAAAGTTTAAGAATTAAAAATAAGTAATCATCACTTGCTATTTTTATCACGTTCACGGGCTTTGCGATTTTGGCAAAACTTATTAACAAACTTCTAAGTACGTAGCCTACTTGATTCACAGATATGTTAAGTTAAATATATCTGTGAATCAAGTAGGCTACGCACATGCCTGGGACTATGTCACATCTAAGAAGAGAAAAGGCCGCTCTCCTATTCTTTTTTTCGAAGATGTTGACGATACAGAAATTTTGTCAAGTCGTCTTCGATCAGTTGAAGAATGACATACCTCCAAGTAGTAACTAGCCCATTCAAATATCTTGGTATAAGTGAAAGAGTTATTCAGTGCAAGCTTCGAAAGAGAGGCTATCGGCGCCATCCTACTCACGAGAAACCTTCACTATCTCAATAAACTGGGAGGAGCCACAGAGAATGGGCCGAAGCATATATTAATTAGACCATCGAGTTTTAGATGTTTATTTTATGGACTGATGAAACCTGGGTTAAGGATAATGAGTACCCAAGAGAATAGATCACTAGGAAGGTTGGTATTTTGCTCCATAAACTAAAGTATATTCTTGGACATATCTTATTATTTAGCCTGATGAAATAAACGATATCAACTTTGTCTGCTAAATTTTGAGAAGTAGTATTAGTTGAGTGTTCTGGGGCTTATTTTCGGGACTTAAGAAAGGTCTTTGTCTATTCTGGGAGAAAGAATAAGGGCCATTGATTCCGAAAAGTACTGCTAGAAGATAGTACCTCCGATCCATGGAATGCTTACCATATAGCCTTTTCTCTACATGATGCAGGATAATACTCCTCACGCATCAGCCAAGAAAATGAAAGTAATGAGGGAGTGGATGTTTACTTCAATCTCTTGGCCACCTTACTTTCTAGATCTCAACTCTATAGAAGCTGTTTGAGATAAAATGTTTGATTTCATCCAATAAAAGTATCCAAGCCTGTGCAGTGGAAGGCGAAGATTGAGAGATAAACCTCGGCCAAATGAAGTAGTGGAATTCTGTGCTTTTTAACTACTTAGTTAAACTTATTGAGATTTTGCCTTCTAAATGCCAATTGGGAACGTACAAAGTACTAAAAACTGCTTAACTTAGACTAATATTCGCTCAGTGTTTGCTGAAACATCTTTTCGTCTTGGTTCATATCAGACATCTCAATATATCACTATATATTTGCACACTTTAAGATAAATTTTGCATAAATTAAGCGAATCGGTACTTTTACTAACCCCTCCTCCCTGTACATGATTGTGGTTGATGAAATCTGGCATAAATGGGGAAGCTTCACTTACCCGACCCTAAAAAAATGGAGGCTGATATATTTGCCCCCCCCCCAAAATGGGGGTGTAGATTTAGTAGTTGTCATATCAACACTATTTGCTTATTTATATTAGGGTATTCCTCAACTTGGAGGGTTTATAGAGACATCATTTTTTCAGAGAGACTTTTATGATATATATTTAAATACTTGAATTTATTATATTTACATAAAAGTTATTCATATTCATTCACTGGTGACCTACGCACGGAACTTTTAAATCTCTGTTCTCAAAGGCTTAATTACCTTTTAAGAGAGTGGTTCGAACTTATTTTATTGTCTTTTGGCTCATTAAAAAACTTACTGTTGAATGTAAAGTATATTTTCATGGAATAGGAGAAGTAAAGTAAGAATAATATTATATAGATCTCTAAAAACTTGTGTCTAACTAGGACAAAGAAAGATATTAATATACAAAAATATATCTCCCTGTAAGTGCCAGAGGCAACTTATGTTTGATAATAAATCTATAGGTAATACAATTAATTGTAAACGATTCATAACTTTTGGTGTTGTTTTGCATTAAGAAACGAAACTGTAGCATTTTGAAACGACATGGTCAAGTTGGGAAATCTTACATGGCGAGGGCCAGGGTCTTGACGCTACCGAGCTCCTCCATTTCCAACACTCCTCCTGACCGACAAGACCAGGTCAATTAAAAATATTAAAGTAACCCAAAAAGTTTTTGACAAATGGGTAGCGCTTTCCCATGTGTAAAGGGCTTAGTGAGTATATCTGCTAACATTTCTTTTGAAGAAATATAATCTACTTCAATGGTATTGTCTTGAACACAATCCCTTGAGAAATGGTAGGCTATATCGATATGTTTGGTCTTAGTTGAGTTTGTCCCTTTTACAAGTGCTAATGCGCTTTGGCTGTCAGTGTAAACCTGAATCTTATTATGATTAATAAGATCATAAAATTTAAAGGTAACGGTGCCAATTCCTGAGATTGATATTAAGTGTCCCGATACAGATTGAACGGACTTTTGGAGGGGTGAAATTGATAAAAACAAGGACTTATCATGAAAAATGTGCCTGGTGGCACCGGTGTCAAGAATCACGTCAGAAGTTTTTGGGCCAGAATAAAAAGTAAAATCTTGTTCGAAAATCCAAGCACCCTCCTCATCACCTTTATCTTCAAATTTAGCCTTAGGTTTACCATACATGTTTTTTAATTTCATGGCTTTTGCCGCTTTTAATGGGTTTCTAGCAGCCCACTTAGTCCCTTCAGCAGTTTCCAGCCACTCAAAACATGAGTCACGAATGTGATTTGATCTACCACAGTAGGCACAAGTCCTCTTAATTTTTCCGGGAGGAACATTACCAGGTCTTGCAAGATTGGCAACTGCTACCTGATTTTGTTTCAAGAAATTCCTTTGATTTTCTCTCAACATGTTGACAGATTCTGCAAAGTTAATTGTATGGTTTAGTTTTAAATATGAAACAGTTCCCCCGTAAAAACCATTACCTTCGCCTTCGAAATGTTTTAATAGTCGATTTTTTTTCGTAAGGCTCGATGGTCTCTTGGATGGATCCAGAGAGGCAATTTGCGATTATAACTGTGTTAAATTGTTTGCATATTCATCGAAATCAGTCCCTTCACTCATTGTAATGCCCCAGAATTCTTCTAGGAGAGCGTCGACAGCAGCCGCACTTTGTGGTTTAAAATAATTGCTTAATCCTACCCACATATCCCGCGAAGTAGGATAATTCTCAATGATGTAATAGACATCATGTTGCACAAGTTGTAGAAGTGCTGCTTTAATATTGTTGTCGTCAATGAGTGCAGCAGAGTGATTTTTTTCTGCTGGCTTAGGGTCTGAATTAATGTTTAATTCTGGAACTATCCCAGTTATGTATTTTCGCAAATTTAGTCCAAATAAACACATTTCGAATAGTTTGCTCCACTTGGTATAGGTATTCTTATTAAGCTCGGGGGCACTCTTTATTCCTTAGAGGATTTGTGCTGTAGACATATTGAAAATTGTTATATAGCAAAAATTTTTAAAAACAAATAAAAGACAAAAAACTAAAATTCAGTATGAGGAGAAATACTGCAAGAGTAATATCAAAAAATAAAAAAATAGAGAAAAGTATCAATAAAATAGCACTGGGTCTGATTTTGTTGATGTAGTTGATGTAATAGTTAGTACAAGTTTTCTTTTTTAGTTGGTCAAAGAGTTGGGAAATCTTACATGGCGAGGGCCAGGGTCTTGACGCTACCGAGCTCCTCCATTTCCAACACTTACATTGGTCGAAATTTTGGAATCACAAATTTCGCGTATCAATACATTACCATCATCATCTATTGACTCAGAATCTCAAGATCCAGGTATTGTCGAAATACTTTTAGGAATACAAAACCTCTCACTTAACGAAAAGTTTTCATCGATAAAAAATGACAGAGAATTATTAAGACTACTCACTTTGTGGTAGATTCGACGGCCAAAAAGTTACCGCAAGTAGATGGCTCACAAGACTCAACGTGGACCTCAAAAAAGCTTCCCTCAAAAAGCCAAAAGATTTCTTTGAGGCAATTGATATTCTGTTTGAAGATAAAGCAGCGAATTGGCTTGACACCTCTCCCAGGTGGAAGAACGTTGTCGATGATGAGGAAAACGCCATTGAAAGGAATGTCATTGATTTTTAAGAAACCTATCTGCATTTCAAATCAAATCAAGAACAAACTGATCCTAACATAAATTCTGATTTGGGAAATCTCGAACAAGACCCAAATGAATCCCTTGAGAAGTACTATCAGCGTTCTTTAGATATTTTCAGTAGAAGTCACTGCCGAGATGAGCCGTTGGCAGAATCAGGGGATGAGTGCCTCAAACTTCTAGAAGTTGCATTTTTATCTGGAGTTATCGCAGCATTCATTGAAGGAATCCACGATCCCGAATTACATTCAAATTTTCTATTCAAGGCCAATAATACGTATCACAGCCTACACGGTGCATATGAAGCAATAAAGGGCACTCAAAACTCCATAATGAAATTCCGAGAGATTAAAGCTCGGCTCGTAGAAAAAAACGAGTTGGAGCAATTTAGGGAAATGTATAGTCAAGGCAAACCTGTTTCTGCTACTGTTGCAAGGCTTGGTCAACAACATTATGTAATGCCTGAAAGACAATACGCTCTAATAAATGTTTTATCTTCCTCCAAATATTATCATGCGCCCATAAATACTTATGATAGAGCTCCTAGATATCAAATTTTAAATAATTATTCAAATTTGCAATTGATAAATAAAAGCCTTGAGAATAAAAGACCTGAGAATCAAGGTTCTAGTCAGAACCCAAGGCACAATGCTCCTAAAAACTATAGAGGTATTGATTCTAAACTTTTACCCCCTAAGAATCTCTCGAAAAATTCATATGTCAACGGATCTAGATCATGGAATAAATCTTTAGGCCCAATGTGTATACAATGTGGTACTGTTGGCCATGCTAGCTTAAAATGCGGGTCCCATACTGGCTCGTTGCTTGAAAACTGGGAACAAGCCTATCTTAAGGAAATAGTTTTCTCGATGGATGCAAGTATGTGCATGTTACAGATCAATGATTCACAGCCTCAGTGTCGGTAAAGATTACAGAGATTTTGTTTGATGTGGAGAACCTCCATTTGTTTTGTTTAGCAATATTGTTTGGTTCATCCAGGCTACTGCTATTACCTAGTTCCACCCAAAACAATTTTGTTTTGGGTCTACACGTCTTATATTCATGTAAACCGCAACAGTCATGTTATAGATACTTACTAATAAGCGACCACAACACGAATTGGCTATTATTGTGTTCTTTAACAGTCAAGATATAACTCGTGGTAAAACCTTAGATGAAAAAACTAAATTCTTCCTAAATAAAATTATCATTGTCAAAGATACTCATTTCACTCTTGAACTGATAATATTCTGAAGTTATTCTCAAATATATAATCTGACTATCATTGGCTTTACAAGACAAATACTTTTACAAAATCGCCATACATAAGAGAAAGTAAAATAGATTTAAATACCTGGAGAGAGAATGTGACTTCACAAGTTGAGGAATTAAGATTTGAAGATTTCGGTCGCACCAAGGTTAATAGCAAATCATGTGTAATTGGTTTCAACGACGAAAATCATGATTCAACGTAAGCAGACTCCAATTTTATAACAGTAGAAGGTCCATCGTATCAAGATGAAACTTCAGTTGAAAGTGATGGCTCGAAAAACTTTTGTCATCTGTGTAAATTAGCAGCCTACCTCAATGAAGGAGAAAATCCAAGGAAAAATGGAAGATTCGATATAGAAGACCTTCTAAACCAAGATCAACCAATACCAAATTCTGCAAAAAAGCTCGTAGGCGTGGTCAGAGAGCAATACAACATCTTCGTGAAATTGTTGATCGATCAGGTAAAGGACCCATAAACTACGCAAAATTGGCCGAAGAGATACGAGTGAACGTGTCATTGTTAGATCTCTTCCAAATGTCGCCTGAACTGTCTAGAGCATTTCAGGATTTATCCACTAGAATAGTTCAGAAACGAGGAACAAAAGGACCCAAAGTGAAAAGTATAGCAGTCGATCATGAAATGCAAAATAGTGAGTCCAGTTCTATTAACATTATTATATCATATGTGGATATAGAGGAGAGGGCACTTTGCGTTCCTGCCGTCATCAGAACTCAGAAGGATGGTAAATTTGTTGATGTTAAACTACCTCCTTCAGTCGCTCAAGCAGACAGAATAAACTTTCGCGCTCTGCGGCTACTTTGGAAGTGGGACTCAGTGTGACGGCTAGTAAGCCGGAATGTTGTTTAATTGGTCAGAGTGGGCCACTCGGTAGTTAGGCTAACCGAAGGCTAACCGATCCTCCAAAAGTATACAAGGGGGTGCCCCTTAATGCTCGCGGGTGAGAAAGTTCTAGACACTTCCATTAGACTCTTTCCTAGCTGTAAACCTATCTCGAATATTCTATTCTCTATATGTTGCGTCAACAGTAAAGAGCAGTACAGTTGCTAATGGAGACAGGGGAAGTTTCTAGAAGATGAGTGTCATGTATATAGCACCTGTTTAGAAATCACGTCATCTCTAGTGAAATTATAAACTACCTTTTGATATTCAAGTGCTCAAGCCTTTCTATCTAAAATCGTGACACTCAGAGCGCATAGTCCGACTTATCCGACAATGCGTAAAATTGGGTCACCACCCACACTCCTGGCGCACAGCGAAGGGAATTCTACTCCGAAAGCCAAACAAGGTAGACTACGCAAGTAAAGTCATACCGAATAATCAGCCTATTGAATAGCTTAGGCAAAGTCACGGAAAAAGTTGTAGCAGAACTTATCGCGGAGTCATGCGAACTTAGAGGGACGTTGCATCAAGGCCAGATGGGGTGTCGAAAACAGCGAAGCTGCATTGATGCAGTGCCCAGAGTTATGTCGAGGGTAGAAGAAGCGTAGAGCAGAGGAAATATAGCAGCGCTCCTACTCATGGAAGTCAAAGGGGCCTTCGACCACGTGAGCAAAAAAAGGCTTCAGAGAAGAATGCAGGAAATAGGAATAGACAGCAACCTGATAAGTTGGGTCGGGTCATTTCTATCAGATAGAAAACTACAGCTAGTCATCGACGGCCACTGTGGGGCTGAAAGACAGGTTTGCTCAGGGGTTCCCCAGGGGTCGCCAGTGTCGCCCATTCTGTTCACCATCTACCTAAGCGGAGTCTTCCAAAATGTTGAGGACGAAGTAGATACATGTCAATCAACATCATTTGGAGACGACTGCGGATTCTTGGTCGAAGCACCGACCGTCAGAGAACTGACCGAGCATATTGAAAGAGCGGGGATAACAGCCATTGAATGGGGCCAAGAAAATTGCTTAGATTTTGACCACGCGAAAATGGAAGCGGTAGCATTCACCAAACGCCGCAAAATTAGATCGCACATTCATCAAGCGTCAGCGAAGATAAAAGATGTTACGATCAAGCTTAACAAGGAAGCAACCCGATGGCTCGGGGTGTGGTTAGATTCAGCACTAAGCTTCCGGGAGCATAAAGATACTTACCTGCAAAAGGCACGCAGAGCGGAAGCACGCCTAAAGGCGGTGACTAACAGAAAGGGACTAGAACCGGATCTAGTGCGGAAGATACAAATTGCAGCGGTACAATCAATCGCCCTCTATGGGGCAGAACTGTGGTGGAAAAACCAGAAATCTTGGGCCGACGAGCACCAGAAGCTTGTTAATCGTCAAGGACGCACGATCACGGGCATGTTTATGTCTGCACCAATAGGAGTAGTGATAAAAGAAGCTGGACTGAGACCTGCAACCTCACTGTTGAACAATCGGCAGTGACGGTACGCTCATCGTATACTGTCCCTACCGCAGGATAACCCGACTCGGAATTTATTACCACTGACGTTCCACGTAGGAGACGCGCACGCCCAGCCTGGGGAAATCAAAAGCGGCGATTGGGATTGGCTAGAGGATCACATAGCCAAGACGCTTGGTCAACGACTGGCAAATTCATTAGCGCACAGCACCGTAGTAGACACATGACACGGGTTTGAATATACGAAGCGGGTTGAGCCGGCATGCTTTCTAGAGGTTGTCGATGTCCCATCTTCTCGAGAAGCAGCCGAAGACAAGGCGAGGCAACACTACGACAGAGAGGGAGAGCTCTCCTTCTGGACAGACAGCTCAAAACTAGACAGTCAGAAAACAGGAGCCGGGGTAGCATGGAAAAACGCTGGTGGAAAGTGGGAGTTTCGGAAAGCTTACTTGGGCAAGAACAAGGAAGTCTTCGATGCGGAACTATACGCTGTCGACCAGGCGCTAGAGATAGCGCTCCAAGGAGGAAGGAACAAAGGACGGCGGGAATCTCTGGTAACAAACAAGATTCTTGAAGAACTAGACAGGGTTCACATTTGGCTGGATTCTTGCACGGCAATCAAAAGGATGCAACACCTCGAACCTGGGCCAGGACAATGGCTGGCCTGCCGAATCCGGAGAAGAATAGAGAATTTGAAAAAATACCACATCACGGTGCACATTCACTGGGTACCTGGACATGCAGGCATTGAGGGAAATGAGCTCGCTGACCGAACTGCTAAAGAGGCCGCAAAATGTGGGACACGACCTCGCGAGAGGTTCACGTCGCTGGCACATATAATGAGGCGGGTCTCTGAGCGCAAGTATGACAAATGCCATAAGTGGTTTAACATAGAGCAGCGGAAACGAAAGTCAGAAAGCCGGAACACGTACAGGCTAGTGAATAAAAACCACACAGTGGACAGAATAGCCGCGAAAGCTAGGAAAACACTGGCAAGCCGATACTACCAGCTGAAATCAGGACATGCCTTTACAGCAGAATTCCTCCATAGAATCGGAAAAAGAATCTCAAAAAGGTGCTCGCACTGTTCCCACGCGGCAGCCTAGACAGTAAGGCACTTGATGTTAGAATGCCGGAATTGGAGGAGAGACCGTGATATAATGTGGGCAGAAATTCGGAAAGTAGGGAGCAAAATTCGCCGGAGAGGAGTCATACTTCGAGACGTATTTGCCGATCAAAAGGCCACAGCAGCAATACTGGAGCTCCTCAATAACACCAGCATAGGAAAGAAGCACAATGAGGATGAAGAGGAAAGGAGGGAAAATGATCGCCGAGAGAACATCGGCATTACCGAACTCGATGAGTCGGAAGAATGAGAGGAAGAGCTGGAGCAGTAGCAGCGTGAGGGGGGAGGACAAGAGGGGACTACTACTAGTTACTATTATTTTTAAAAAAAAAAAAAAATAGTCGGAAATACAAATTGCAAGGAATAAGGAGAGAACCACAAGAAGGTACTCGAAACTCCCGCTCATTTGTGGAAATGAAGGGCGAGACAAGGCTGCGCTGGACGCAAAATATAAGTCACTGAAGTTAGAGGCGGCAAAGTAAGAATAGCGTAGGTGGTAGAGGAGGAATAGGCGTATTCTCCGGGATTAGAACCTGAAATGAATAATAATAATAATAATAATAATAATGTGAATAGCAGAAAGGGAGGGTCCTTGCCGGTCTGGAGGGCTGGCATGGTCTAGCACGCAGAGAGGTTTTTGCCCTCATTAAAAAGATAGCCTCAAATTCTAGGGCGCAGCGCTACCTTGCAAACTCAGCCTTATCAGCCTTTTTAAATAAACCATTATTGTCAAAGTCAGCCCAACTCATTAAAAATAAAGACCTTGACTTGTTTTGGCAAAAAAATAAAAATAAAAATAAAAAAATAAAAATAAAAATAAAAAAATAAAAAAGAGAAAATAGCTAACAGGACGACTAATTAAAGTTAAGCCAAAGTTGAGTCCCATCGCCTAGCTATATCTTTAATTTTATAGGAATTTTTGAAATAAATGGTTGTATGAGAAGTTGTAAGCCCCTAGATTCTACAAGTCCACATTCTCTGCGATAGAATGGGTCAAGACTTAATTTTCACTTTTGCCCCCCTATTTTGATATCAGTACGTTTATGAGTATGTCAATTTAGCATCGCAATTTTCAATTTTTTCTAGGTAGGATAAGGACGAGTATTTTATCTTGAGGTTTCATTAGCGATTCTAAGTAGTCGGTTGATACTAGGAGTGGGGTATTGTGTTCTTAGAAAGATTGTGGGGAATAATTATGCTTCTGGGGATCTGCATCACTAAAAAGGTGTGTAAAAATTTCGGACAAATTTTTCTAGTGCATATTCTAAATCAAATTGGAGAACGGACGTTACTATTAAAAGTGTGATTTCAAAAGATCAAATTACTAGAATCAAAATATTTCAGCTCATTGTAATTTCATACGTCAATTAAACATTACATATATTCACATTTGACGAATTTCACAATGTGCCCGTCTCTTGAACCCGAACCAATTGCCAATGTTAACAGCAACGGCAACGGAAATATAGATAATTCTACGCAAAGCAATGGATCGTCCAATGGACACTGTATGAAAATCTACGTTGTTTTTTTTTTCATAAGATTATGGTTAATTAAAGGAATCAGGTGCCCATCCTGGGTTTACCGCTATCGAGACAAAGTCATACCGTCGACCTAATCAGTCAAATCCTTATCAACCTGTTGGCGACTATTTGAGTAATATTTCTAACTTCAAAATAATTGAGAGCACTCTAAGAGAGGGTGAACAATTTGCCAACGCTTTCTTCACTACGGAAAAAAAGATAGAGATCGCAAAAGCACTAGATGAGTTTGGTGTTGACTATGTGGGTTATATGTAGACTTGGAATGATAAGATTGAATATTAATTCTTGATTTTAGATCGAACTTACTTCTCCAGCCGCATCAGAACAGTCGAGGGCTGACTGTGAAGCCATCTGCAAACTAGGTTTAAAAGCCAAGGTGAGCTTGAAAAATAAACACTTTTGGAAATTTTCCTTACGATAGAAGATTTTAACTCATATTCGATGCCATATGGATGATGCCAGAATCGCTGTGGAAACAGGTGTAGATGGGGTGTAGGTCTCAGACTCAGATTCTAGGATACTCTTACTAAAATTTATCAGCGACGTCGTAATTGGAACATCTTCATATTTAATGGAGCACTCGCATGGAAAAGACATGACATATATTACTAATACTGCTATAGAGGTAATTAATTTTGTTAAATCACACAATATCGAGATAAGGTTTTCTAGCGAAGACTCATTTCGCTCAAATTTAGTCGACTTATTATCGATTTATTCGACAGTTGATAAGGTCGGTGTTAACAGAGTTGGTATTGCAGACACCGTAGGCTGTGCATCTCCAAGACAGGTCTATGATCTAATTAGAACTCTTAGAGGCGTTGTGAGCTGTGATATTGAGATACACTTACATAATGACACTGGCTGTGCTATTGCTAATGCATATTGCGCGCTTGAAGCTGGTGCAACACACATTGATACATCTGTTTTAGGTATTGGAGAACGAAATGGTATTACTCCTCTTGGTGGTTTTATGGCACGCATGATCGTTGCAAATAGAGAATACGTGATGGGAAAATACAAGCTGCATAAGCTCAAGGATGTTGAAGAGCTTGTGGCCCAGGCTGTGGAAGTAAATATTCCATTCAACAATTACATTACAGGATTTTGCGTAAGTTGGAGTTTTACTTTTCATTCGACTCAAATTTTCAACTTACTCCAATAGGCTTTTACCCACAAAGCTGGCATCCACGCCAAAGCTATCCTCAATAATCCCTCTACATATGAAATCATTAATCCATCTGATTTTGGAATGTCAAGATATGTTCATTTTGCATCAAGATTGACAGGTTGGAATGCAATAAAATCAAGAGCGACACAGTTGAAGATCGAAATGACCGACGAAGAGTGCAAGGAATGTACTCAAAAAATAAAAGCCCTTGCAGATATTAGGCCTATTGCAGTTGATGATGCGGATTCAATTATACGTGCTTTTCATTGCAGTACAAAGCTTGAAAACCCTATGGATCTCACTCCCGATATGATAGAAAAGGAAAGGTAAACGCTTCTGGTACCCCCCTCCATTTCCTACATGTACCCCCTGTATGCCAAAAATAGGGTTAGCGGCCGCCAGAATATATTGAGCGAAAATATTAAGCGAACAGCAAGAAATAAAAATTGAAATTCGAAGAGATTCTTGTAACTTACCAAGGTGATACCCAGAATAAAAGGCCTGTGGCTCTGTTTTTAATTTTTCTTGAAAAAAATTAAAATAGTTACATGATCAAAAAGGGGCCATGAATGCTCTTATCTTATGGCCCAAGGTCGTAAGTATGTAGTAGCTGCTGACAAATGCTGGTTGTAAGTTTCGGTATATCAGCGACTTGATAAGTTTTCATGTGCTAGCACAAAGGTTCTGGTAACAGATGGTTCATGTAATAATTCTATATATATCTACTCCAACAGACATGTAAGGGAAACGCTTAATGAACTAGCTAAATGTTTGCCTTATAGACTAGGTAGCATAAAATCAAATCTCCTTTATTTGTCTTATTGTCATATATTCCAACAGTAAGTAAGTAGTAGCTGCTGGCAAATGTACGTACATCACTTGTCTTTCTCTACAAAAACGGAATTGGCCTTAGAGAGGAGCGGGCAAATATTGAGGTGAAAGGCAAAAAAAATTGATTAGGAACTCATCACTGTGTACATCAAATTGCTAGTTGGACTGCTGTTCGGTGTCTGAGACCGAAAATATGCATTTGTTTTAAATATCTTGAATCATACAAATAAAGCAGAGACATCTTTTTTGCATTGAATTATCGCTCTATTGCCATCATGGGACCAGAGCATCGCACCCCGTGAGATGATACATTATTTTTTTATCGGTCGCTCATCAGGTATTGGCAATATCACTCTTGGAGAAGGAACGACCCACAATGATAATGTCTTTCTGTGTTGACTCAGAGCGGGAATCAAGGCAAAAGTAGTTTTTATCACATCTGGCCTGCTAGAGATACATAAGAAGACTTAGAAATGTCTACAGATATACGACAATCTCGAGAAGGGTATCTAAACTACATCTTAACCTCTATTTCTCTATCATGACTTTTCAATCAATATTTATCTCTCTATCAAATATAAAAAAATTAAAAAATGACAAACGTTTCTCTCTCATTAGTATGAGACACCAGCAGAAGAAGATGAATTAGTTGTCGAGAAGCTGAAAAAAACTAGCCCACTAATACCACTTCTTTCTTCAAAAAACCCCAACACTAGCTTTGATGCGTAAGTCTTCCAATGAAATTGACAAAATACGATCTAACTCTTAGCATTTAGATCTAAAGGATATGAAATGCAAGTGATATCAGCTGCGCCTTGGCATGAAGTAGTCGCCAATCCTACTTCATGCCTTGAACAAGGCCAATCTAGTGTGGTTAATGATACCACATCAACTTACTCCCAAGCTGGAAATTTGGAAAAAGATATGATTGTCTCTGTATCTTGAGTGATATGGCGGCCAGCAGCATTTTGGTCCCTTTTGTTCTCCATTTCAGTCGTATTGGAGGGCTACTCTAATCTTTTACTCCTCCAATTCTACACCATTCCTGCCTTTTGTCGGAGGTTTGGTGTAGTTGGACTTAGTGGAAAGTACGAGATACCGACTTTATGGTAGGCTGGCCTTTCCATTGGTTGCCTCGCAGGAGAAGTCGCTGGCCTGTGTATGAGCGCTATTGCTGTACTGCGTCCCGGGTGTCGCAAGACTTTAGTTATCTCTCTCTCTTGGCACTAGTTTCTTTTGGCGACATCCTCTTCTTTTCTCGGAACTCATGGATGTTGTTGATTGGCGAGATTCTTTGCGGGATACCCTTCGATGTCTTCCAGACACTGAGCTGCACATATGCTTCGGAAGTTTGTCCAATGAAGCTTCGCTCTTTCTTAACCACATACACTGATATATGTTGGCTCATTGGATAACTCCTTAGCTCGGGGGTATTGCGGATGCTGGTGAGGAGTATTAGCCAATGGGGGTATCAACTTGGTAAGTTACAAGAATCTCTTCGAATTTCAATTTTTATTTCTTGCTGTTCGCTTAATATTTTCGCTCAATATATTCTGGCGGCCGCTAACCCTATTTTTGGCATACAGGGGGTACATGTAGGAAATGGAGGGGGGGTACCAGAAGCGTTTACCAAAGGAAAATACGCTAAATGCAGAAAGTAACGGTTTTCCTAAGTCGACTAGAAGAATCCTCAAGTTGACTTTCATTACAAGTATAGCTATAGTACCCTTTAAATCAGTGCAGATCACTCATACCACTTACTCCTAAGTGGACTTTTCTCAGAGCTAGTACTGTGTTAATAAAAAATGTCCAAAATATAAAAATAAAAAATTCTTTTTAGAAAGGGAAACTATGATTCTTTAAAGTTTATACTAGAGCTCTTTGGTGCATATATCATCTTGTACGTCTTGATGATCATCGAAAATGAATCTTTTTTTTTCAAGCTGTTTGTGACGGCTGAGGAGCCGATTGGCCCTAGAGCCTAATCTGGTTAGCTGTGGCATGATCATAAATATAGCAATGACGTAACTCTAAATATCGATATGACGCAATTAGTTATTATACTACAGAACGCCTTACACGTAATATAAGGCTTAAGATGTTGAGAATTGAAGCAGTTCACTTCTGTTTCTAGTAAGTATATATCGCGTCGGATCAATGTAATTCCGTTCATTGTATAATGTTCCACGGATATGAAATGTAGATATATAACTCTTTCTAACAATTATAAAGTACTAGTATATTCCGCTATTAGACTTAATTAGCTTTAATATAAGAGTATATTTGGATAACGCTTAAAAATATCTATATTTATGTTCAAGATGACGTTGGTAATGATATGAATGATAGTTACAATTATATTCTGGTATTGGATACCACGTCATCCAGCTTGAACTTGAAAAGGACTACTGATTATTTGATGTATAAATAAGATGCTGGAGGACTTTGAATATGCTCCTCGTAGAAAGAAATAAAATTACCATTACACATTAAATGCTCATTGCTGTTACGGTTTTACCGTATCTTAGCTTAGGTGTTTACCTAAGCGAGTCACTAACAGGGAACATGCCAGTATCTCGGCAGAGACTTGCATCATATCCCTGATAATTAGAAAAACTATCAGTGACAAAATATTGGCAATATATTAATGTTATTTATTGACAATACGTTGGGAAACACAGCATCGATACTTTAAACCTATTCTGAACAGATTAGACATCGAGGAGGGGAAACGGCATTGCAGGTATTGCAAGTATTGCAATTAATTGGATTGTAGAATATGTATATATAGTTGTTGATTGTAAATAAGTTTTTCCTTCCTCATATAGTTGAATTATATTGAATTATCTACAACCAGCTTGGTTACTGTCACAATTGCTTTAATTATGTAATCTGTGACACTGTTCAAGAAGCCATTGGATAGGACTCTTTCTCTCTAGTATCTGCCGCTTCGTTTTCAGAACAAGATTAGAGATGACTGAGGCAACTAAAGTTTTGTCGCGGCTCTGCTCCCGAAGAAAAGTTATTGTTTGCGATAGAGATTGCCTAGTATTTGACATATTAATGATCTGTACAGTGTTTTTATCTGTATGTGCTCTGCAACTAAAAATCGGTGCCGCTGAGAGAGTAGCTAAAGGTCCATGATTATAATTTTCTTCTGAAGTTTGAATTCCCTATTTATTTGTAGTTTTACTAACCTTGGCTTGGGCTCTGAAAATATACAGTTGCACTTCGTTATTTTTTTTTGCGCTTTCTCTATTTTGAGGCATGTGCTGCTCCGGAAGATTTGTGCCTCCTGTCAGAAACACCGGTAAGCTCACATTTCCATACCTTTTTGCAGGGATTTCCCGTCTTTTTATTTCTTTGAATAGCCCAAATCTTGTACCCGAATTACCGTTCTAGAGCAAATGTGGTACGGTCCCGATTATGTATATATATATATATATATATATTATGATGATCATACGGCTATGAAGTGCGTCATTGAGCAACTACAGTCAATCCTCTGATAACTTTATAGATTGGTCCAGGCTAATGACCTAAGTTATACGAGGATTTGAATACCCCTAATTATGTTTCTATAGCAACATCTATATAAAGGTAAACAGTTAGAAACATCCATTCCAAATTAACCACTCCTTCTGCATTTGGAAGATGGTACAGAGTTAATTGAGTCGGGACTTCAAGATACTATTAACCAATTAATAGACATAGATGCTGCTTGAAGCTAGGTTGTGAAGAAGAAAAAATGCGCCTTTTAAGTAGATAGGTAATTAATTATTATTTTCTAATCAAGAGTATATTGAAATATGTCTAGGGGACCTTTTTTTGATTACTTTCAAACCTGCTTTATGAATCATAAAGAATCTAACATCAGAGTTTACTTCCTTCGCTCAACTCGTTATGATGGGATTGAAAATATTTTGAAGTGTAAACTGTCTATTTTTAGATCGATGCATCTGGCCGTAACAAAACTTCCGGATAAGCCACATTTTTTGTCGTTCTGATAGACGAAGGTAACAGCACAATCATATCACTAACGTTAGTTACTCTCGATAGAGCAACATAAAGCTGTCCATAAGAAAATACAGGAGTTTTCAAATCTACCCCAACATATTGAAGTGTTTGACCTTGCAATTTGTTAATAACTATAGCGTAGCATGGTCTTATTGGGAGTTGCCTCCGTACCAGAGTAAACGGGAGATCCTCATCAGCAGTTATAGTTACTCGAGAGATTGTATGTTCTTTCCCATTAAAGTGATGGTCTTATGATGTTATTCACGCTTTTATACAATGGTTAAACATTTGCCTTATAATAAGTCTATGTGAAAGGACAATGGCAAATGTTA
The DNA here is from genome assembly GCA_003957845.1 of Oidium heveae. Classification (NCBI taxonomy): domain Eukaryota; kingdom Fungi; phylum Ascomycota; class Leotiomycetes; order Helotiales; family Erysiphaceae; genus Oidium; species Oidium heveae. The sequence continues at coordinate 39,371 of QVIK01000467.1, forward strand.
TTTCACAAAAGCGATGTCACAAAACTGTCTATTATTTTCTATGAAGAATTAAATACATGAGTTGTTCACACATTTAAATACTTGAAACTCCTGAGAGCGCGTCAACCTCATTTACCCCTTTTTGTTCCTGTCCCATGTCGCTTCGCGCTTAATCCTAGCCAGATGGGCAATAGGAGAAGCCCAGCTATTCAGAAAAAGGCACAGCCCATAACATTACCCCCCCCGGTAAGGCAAACGGTCACTGAAGAATTTTTCCAAAAATTCCAATTATTTTGTTTTATTATTTTGTTTATTTTTATTTTTATTCTTTTTTCGCTGTCCTTGACGAGCACCCTCTATCTCACCAACGTTATCACCTTTTCCATAAATTTCTTCGAATTTATCAAGGGCAACAGTATCTTCTAAATTTGAACGATCTTCCCACGTTGGTTCGATGAAATTTTGCCACTTCACCAAAACTTTTCTGACACGTCTTCGACCACGTCGGAATACCTCAGCTCGAAGAATTCTGTCAACAAACTGTTCAGGTTCACTATTTTCATCAACATTCTCAGGATGAGGAAAGACCGGTGGTGGTTGAGAATCATCCGTTAATTGAGATGGTAGCGGATCTTCATGAGCGTGCTTCAGTAGTTGAACATGGAATCTTGGATGTATTCTAGACGGCACATCAAGCTCAACAATATGGGGAGAAAAAATTTTGGTAATTTTGTATTTTGCGTTAATCCAAGCGAGTTTCTTTTTTGTTGTGGTGTTTTTATATTTTGCGTTAATCCAAGCGAGTTTCTTTTTTGTTGTGGTGTTTTTATATTTCTAAGGCTTAACCACACTTTATCTCCTATTGGAAATAAAGGCGCTGGATTACGGATACGGTTGGCGTTATTTTCCATTTCTTGTTGTGCTGCTACCATTGCAGCTGCTGCATATTCTTGGGCCTCTTTAATCCTTTCCATAAAAATTTTTGCCCTTTTTGCGGGTTGTGAAGACGTCTTTCCTAATGAAATCTGTTTTTGACAGATAGGATTTATATGATAACCGTGTTCTAGAAAAAAAGGACTAACACCTGACACTGAACTATCTCGGTTGTTAATAGCCAACTGAGCTGAAGGCAGAAGATCTACCCAGTCATACTGTGCAAAAGAAATAAATTTTCGAAGATGTTAAAACCTCTTGATTCATTCTTTCAGTTGATCCATCAGTTTCCGGATGAAAAGCTGTAGATAGACGTTGTTCTATTTTAGCTATATTGCAAAAATATTTCCAAAAGTCGCCAACCCAATTAGGCCCTCTATCAGATGTGATAGCACGAGGGAATTCATGAAAGCGGTAATGGCAAGACATAAATCTTTTTGCACATTCCTCTGCAGTCATTGATGCCATAGCTTCTAGAGTGACACTTTTTAACAATCTATCTGTTATTAACATCAAAAATTGGGGATCATTTTTCGCTTTTGCTGGCAAATCGGTCATAAAATCTATTGATAGTTCTGAATGGAATCTATCTGGAACCTGCAAAGGTAGTAGTAAACCTTGTTTTCTTGATCGCCAAACGTTAGATCGACCACAAACATCATAATTTCTGCAAAACGTTCGAATCATTTGGCTCATTCCTGGCCAATAGAACTCTCGTGAAATAATTGCTTAAGTGCTATTTCGTCCCGGATGCCCAGTTACATGAGAGTCGTGAGATCTCTGAATAATAGCTGTTTGCAGAGGCTCAAAATTCGGAATCCAC
>QVIK01000468.1:11461-41041 GCA_003957845.1 Oidium heveae
AAAAAAAAAAAAAAAAAAAAAAAAAAAAAAAGGAAATACGATCCTTTCGGAGGAGACCGAGTCGAACAGCCGTCCATCATGGATCAGTGTATTATTAATCAATGATCTCAGGTTCATGGCTATTAGGGGGGGAGGGGGTGAAATTATAAAAACTCTGCAAAAATTTTACCTGTGTTGAGTCCAACAATGCAGTAAAATCTATAGAGTCAAAAAAAGTTATAGGTAGAAAATCTTATATTGAGCTTCTGACTGTCTTACCATACTATCACGGTAATGTTTCTACACTGTGGGGCCGACAAGGATTTTTGATACAGCCATTAAAGCTAATTGGAAATGATCTACCAGGGTAGAATCTCTGTCGAAATAGTTGATGTGGTGATATTCAGTGGATCAAATGTTCCTGCCCGTTTTTTTTCTTTGCAAACCACGTCCAATTTCAATAAAACTGACTGGATGATTTTATAATTAATGGTGGTATATGAATGTCAAATCTACATGAAGATATAGTCCTCAAAGTATTTGATGCAATCTAAGATGCTTTCAAAAATATCTATGGCTTACACCTTACATATGAAGTCAACTCTGATAAAGTCCCAAGCTCAGTACTTCTTGAGACCAATATTTATGACAATTAACGTCTAACATCTTGATAGCAATCCTTTGAGTAGTCTCACAAAATGTTCGGTAGGCATTGGATCCCACACTATCACGATTGACCGAAGTTAACTGAGTATATTGTTGGCTACTACCTGAACTGGGATGTTATGTTGGATAAAGTCCTTCAATTCACCCTAAACAGTCTTAATTTTGTTAAGGTCAGGAGAGCCCGGAGCAAGTTAATAAGGGAGATTGATCTCTTCCTTGTCTCTTTCATCATCATATCTGACGTATGAGCTAATGTATTATCCAGCATCATGAAGAGCCGGAGATTCATTGAGAACACTTTATCGACCACATATAGTATGATCTCTCAATACTTCTCGAAGTGTATGGTACATCACTTCTTCTCCTAACAAAGCAGTGATCTTTCCTTACTCTGCTTCTTCAAAGAAATCTCGAACATCCATACATTTTCTTTCCTAACTACACCACCTTCGCAATAAATATTATAATCTTAGCTAGCCTGATTAGCATAATTAGCCTGATAGAGTTTTCCAAATTAAAAGAAAGAATGACGCTCTCTGTCCTTTTTACCCACTTTCTTGATATTATGCATGCTCGAATGAAGGGTTTTATTGGTGTGCTTTAGATCCAGTTTTCATGATTTTTTTATGATTTTGTAATTATTGATTGTGAAATCATCAGGTTAACTTTGTATCTTCATTATAAATTAACGATGATAGTAGAAAGAATGATAAATGGGACAGAGTATTTGCATTGTGCAAACGTAAAAGGGTCTACGACAAAACAACTGTTTGCAGTGTCCCCTTCGAACCTACAGCTCTATTAAAAGAGTCTGTAGAGTCAAGATTGAGTCTGTCCTAACTCAACCTCGAGCTGAGTTATCCTTCCTCATGCTCGAAGAAAACGATCCGCTAACCATACTTCCGAAAGTTAATAAAATTGACGCTGGGAAACAGAAGGAATATTGTGGTACAAAACGCAATGATGATAGTCAGGGAATCCCCCGTCATTTTTCAACGTATACTATCTACGTCGAGTGAAAATAAAGCTCGTAGACAGCAAAGTCCAAGTCCCATTAACTCTTCACCCGCAGATTTCAAGTTACTAAAATCTCCGACTCAATAAATTCTTTAATCCGACTTTACTAGTCAAGAGGACTGACTAGCAAACAATTTTCTCGATAACCTCAAGTCCGTAACGATATTGTCTAGTTAAGCTTGGCTAACCCACGGTTATTATTCTTAACCAATACTTTTCTGATATCTTGTCACGATTATTGATTTGTCCCGAGGCACAAGTCAATCAGGGATAAGGGGCCGCCTGGAAGGATAGATGATACTCTTAGATATACATAAGTCTGCTGCACCTAGCTGGACGACCTCTCCGAATGCTTCAGAAGGGTATATATGTCTTCGGATTTAGTTCTAATGTCGGTATTAGGTGAGCTCCGCACCCAGTGGTTCTTGAAGGCTTTTCCCCAGCAGTGACACACTCGCAAATGGCTATCGTTTGGATAACTGGAGAGAGGAGATAATGAAGGGTTGATGACTCTTCAAAGCGTATACTTGAATGAAGGCTTATATGGGGCATTACTAATGGAAAGAGGCAGTGGAGGAGGCATAGAAGGATGTATACTACCTGAAACATAGGTACATTTGGCCTGCAGGTAGAGAGTACCTACATGAGTATTATAACCTTAGACTTAGATGGCACAAATAAGGAAAAAGAATTTGTGGTAGAGTTTGTTGATGTGAGGGGAGGTTGTTATGTGCACTAGAAAGCCTAAGGCAGTAAGTATATTTAGACTTTAACTAAAAGACTGGTAAAAAAAATAGATACCCGAAACGAGGTCATTACCCTTTTTGCAGAAACTAATCATTATCGTGGCAGTAAGGTAGATGCATCAGTTAACTTTACCTTACATAAGATAAGATGAGGTGACTAGGTGTGTGCGTGGGTGAGTGGGTGGCTGGCTAGTGTCGATACGCTTTGTGCATGATTGAACGCGTCGCGCGAAAAAGTAATTCTCGGCAATCAAATAATGTGTTATTTTTTTTGCAGGGATGACCTAAAAAACTGCTAGGACTCCCTTTTTACGCCCTAATAAATTTGCCAGTAGAAGTGCCACGGATGAAAATGATGCAACTTACCGAGTGAAAAAAGCTAGAATCAATTGGATCTATCCTTCGTCGATATGCCAATCATGAGCATATCAGTGGTTAGTTTGTATAGACGTAGTTGCTAGGGCGAATTCAACTGCTCGATGTACAAATTCAATCCATCCTTGCGCTATGTTGAAAGTTTTTCTTCCACAAGTGTAGGAATAACAAATGAATTCTATGTCATTAATGGGTTTCAATCAACCAATGTCTAAATTGTAATACCGTCCTCCCATTCTCTCACCGCTTAGCTAATTGGCACTAGCTAGCCACGGGAATATGGATGGACCTTTTCGGTTCGTGTGATGAAAATTTCAAGGATAAATATATTGAATTACAAATGCTAGATGCAGAAGCTCGTCTATTATACAATTAGAAAAGAAATTGGACTTTCTCTGCTGCTGTTGAATAAGTAATCTGTTCATAGGCGAGGCAAAACCTTCTAATTTCGTTTCAGGCGTTCAAGTGATCTAACGGCTCACATTACTAGAAGTAGTATTATCTGCTTAGAGAAGCCTATCACTGGAAATGATTAATAAATACATGAAGATAACAAAAAAAAGATAGTTAATGACTAGAAAACGAATTGTAAGTCGAGTGGTGGACGTTTTTGAAATAATGCAACGCGTTATATACTGACTGACTGTTATGACGTGTTGAAGAATTATCAACATGTATTGCCTAACGCGACTCGCGTTTTTTCATAAGTAAAGTCCTGCGCGAGTTGACTTGATGGTTAGGCTTGCCTATCTTTTAAAAAGATGGTAACTTGAACATGAAAAGGTATAGTGCAAGTCGACTTGGACAAATCCTGCAGCATTATTGCATTCGTAGGAAGAAACGACTGCGCAAGCGAGTGAGAGCCGTTGTTAATCTAAACCTCCCTCTGTTCTCCTGCAATCTTATCAAGCAGATAGGTCTTATGACTATCTCGGGTAAGAATCACTTATATTGGTTGTTTGTCCGAAGCCGCATAGATGCTTAGCCCGGATCGTAAATTCATAATTCCGTTCGTCTATGAGGAGGTCCTAAACATGTGTATGGGATACCCGTAAAACTTTAAATGGGAAAAATGCAGCCCTGCCAAAGCACCCTCCCTGATATCCAGGTGCCGGCTGCAAGTGGTTGACAACTAACCTCCCGGCAAGGCTCAGATACTCAGAGCTCCACCCGCGATGACTCGGGAAGAACCACAACCTAATTCAGCCTTGAATCATCGCGAATTACGCTCAGTGCGGCTACCCTGTAACGCTTCGCAAAAAGCTCACAAAGCCCTGACAAACAGGCAAAATTCAATTGAGAATCGATGTAGAGGTCGTGCGAAGTATGGTAGCTAAATTGATCTGGCAGGAAGGCAGGCAAGAAGGCATGAAATCGGCTGGCGGCATACAGGTAGATGATGTGCTTTTGTTAGCCGGAATATGCAGCGAGCGAGAGGAAACCAAAATGCTAAGGGTCTTCTTATTCTCCTCATCTATTAGTTCGAGGTGCAGCAGATCAAAATTTCTCGCACCCCATACCATGCAAATATTAGATAACGCACTTTCCCCTGGCGATGATTGTGGAAGGTGCTTAACCACGCACTCACTCATCCACCCTGAAAAGATAGAACGCTAATTTTCGTTGCTACGATACAATAATAACCTTAATGTGAATTAATTTATGCAACTTATATTAGTTGGGTGCGACACCGTTGTACGTCTCTCTTTGATATTTAATTTCATTGTACAACTGGGCGGGGTTGGAAAAAAATAAAAATAAAAGTATGTACCTTCGTTGATCTGAACCCTTGATGCAGGGCTTCACCTACCACTGCGTAAAGATTCTTTTTGACACCTTTTATAGGTAGCACTCTCCCCACAATATTCATTACATCTAAATGCTTGGAGTATCTTCACGAGTCAAGATATTTAACTCCATACTACCTTAGAATTAAATCTCTTAGTCCCGTAAACCGGCGATCCCACTCATTACCAACTGGCTTGGCCAATCCCATTTGATCATCTCTCCATCGCCAAGAAAATACATCCTCAAACATTGATCCTCTGGTCCGGTAAACAGCTTAGCATTCAAATCTTCAGCCTTTAGTATTCTTATTGTTCCCACAGTGATCATCAACTTCAAAATAAGTGTGCAATGAGCAGTCTAACTCATCTAATACAAACGAAGGCTTAAAGAGGAAGGGTGCGGAATAGTGAGATGGAGCCTAGTGAAATAGTCCTCAGCCTATCCCTAAACTCGTCGACTGGTGCTGTGGCTCTAGTGAATATTATTCGGTATCACTCATCATGGTTGCTATTTGTGGTATTTGCCATAGCTTTCTTGGTCAACAGTATCGTACTAGGAGAGGTACTTGAGAAGAAGGGCGAATGTATCAGGCTAGGTCCCGAGGGCAAGCCATTACCTCCTTCAAAGCAAGAAACAGAGGAGTGTATTCGAAGGCAGAAAGCCCTGGACTTTGATACTCCTAGGAAAATCATTTTTATATGTCTATCAATTGGAGTTGTCGCTACGTTTATTGCAAACGGAGCTATCATAATTTCCTACGCACTTTCAAGGCGGGATGGCTGGTGGTGTGGAAAATCGACTGGTGTAAGTGAAGCGAATTGAAATATCTTAGGAATTTGACAATTAATTGATTAACCTAGGTCTATATTTGTGCATCTACATTCTTTTATTGCGTTATTCTTGTTTCTCTGATTGATTCATCTCCTTCGCCCAATATCGCACATCAAACAACCTGGGTAGTAGCAACAATCATAGAGGCAGTACTTTTTTCTTTGTCAGTTTCTATATACTGCTCCTCTCACAGACATGTAAATTCATTTGTTGAAATCAATCACAAAATACTCAAGTCACAAACAAATTGGAATGCTATTGAACTAATTTGTTATGGAATCCGTGTCATATTTCTCATTCTTCAAGTTGGCCTCTACATTCTATTCCGGTTAGAGCGCAGAATCAAACTTAAAAAAAAAAACAGAGCCCACATTGAGGAATACTCTCCTCTATTGGGCAATGGATCTCTCAATGAGACTTTACACACCGACGAAAGTAATATCACCTTACAACACGGGGATACCGAAGGAACCACTTCTAGTAGTCGCCATGAGGAAGAACCTGCTTTCTATAAGCCACAGAAAATCCCAGAAAGAAATTGGTGGGAGTATTTGAGAGGCTACGCTTTATTTTTCCCATACATATGGCCTTCTAAATCCTTTCGCTTACAAGCAACTGTTGTGGTATGTTTCCTATTGCTTCTAGGCCAACGGGCAGTAAATATTATGGTACCCTTACAGATAGGAAAGGTGACCGATCATTTAACAAATAAAGAACATAATTCTTCGCTTACCGTACCATGGTCATCAATCTTATATATGATCCTGTTTAAGTTTCTGCAGGGAAGCTCTGGCCTCCTTGGAACTCTTCGCCAAATACTATGGATTCCAATCGCTCAATATTCTTACGGAGCGTTGACTACAGCTTCTTTTGAACATGTTCATGGACTGAGTTTGGATTTCCATATTTCAAAACGAACTGGAGAAGTAATATCTGCTTTAAATAAGGGTGGAGCTATAAATGTCTTCTTGGAGAATATCACTTTTCAAGTGTTTCCAATGGTCTTTGATCTATGTGTCGGCATATTTTACTTTGGCATAGCTTTTGATGCTTATTATGCTATAATTGTATCGATTCTTACCTTCACATACATGTATGTTACAATTCGAGCGGCCAGCTGGCGCTCCAACCAACGACGGAAGATGACAAATCTGTCGAGAGAAGAAGATGCTGTTAAAACTGATTCATTAATGTCTTATGAAACCGTGAAATATTTCAACGCCGAAGTGTTCGAATTCAATCGTTACCGTCAGGCTGTATGCGATGTTCAGAAAATGGAGGCTTCTGTCTATTTATCGATGAATCTTCTCGTAGTTGCACAGTACGTGATATTTTTAGCAGGCTTACTCATAACATCGATTATTGTAGCTTATCAAGTAACTACTCATGTTCGTCAGGTCGGAGATTTTGTTACCTTGTTGACGTACATGTCTCAACTTCAGGGACCTCTAAACTATTTTGGCTCATTTTACCGTGGCATGCAAAATTCAATGATAAATAGCGAACGTCTCTTAGATCTATTTAAACAAACTCCAACAGTCATTGATGAGCCAAAAGCTACTAAGTTGCAATCGTGTGAAGGTCAAATTCATTTTGAAAACGTTAAGTTTTCATATGATGAACGAAAGCCGGCGTTAGATGGATTAACTTTTGACTGTCCATCCGGAACTACAACTGCTCTTGTCGGCGAATCCGGTGGTGGTAAATCAACAGTATTTAGGCTTCTGTTTAGATTTTATAATGCTGAAAGTGGTAGTATTGAGGTCGATGGAATTAACGTTAAAAAGTTAAAGATCGAATCGCTTCGCAGTCACATTGGTGTCGTACCTCAAGATACGATCCTATTTAACGAGACTATAATGTATAACTTAAGATATGCTAATCAAAATGCTACTGACGAGGAAATCTATAACGCATGTCGAGCAGCTTCAATTCACGAAAAGATATTGGGATTTCCTGATGGCTACAATACCAGGGTCGGTGAACGTGGTCTTCGACTAAGCGGAGGTGAGAAGCAACGAGTTGCTATTGCTCGTGCCATTATCAAGAACCCAAAAATTATATTACTGGATGAAGCTACAGCAGCCCTAGATTCTGAGACAGAGCAAAACATACAAGAATCCTTGAAAACATTATCTAAAGGACGAACTATGCTTGTAATTGCGTAAGTACTATACTCAAATTTCATTCCAATTCTCCACACTAATTAAATTATTTAGGCATCGTCTTTCTACAATAACTGCAGCTGATCAAATTTTGGTTCTCCATGCTGGTAAGGTCGTGGAAAGGGGCAATCACCCTGAGCTTCTCGCTCTAAAAGGTCGTTATTACAATATGTGGAAAAAGCAAATTCGTGCTGAACAAGCAATGGAGCAAGCAGCCATTGCTATGGCCAAAGCACATGCCTTAGCTTCTGCGAGAGATCAGCGTCCAGGAAGTTCTGGAAATGAAGGATCGCCCAGTGAAGAAGCTTCAGAAAATGATGCTGGAGACAAACGATCTGGGACGACATTTGTCGATAATCGTAATGAAACTAGGCTAAAAGATCAGCGGATGTCACACATTAGTGACAATACAACTTTAAACTCTGAATTAGATGACCGTGGTTTTATGAGAACTAATCAAGTCGGTGTTGCTCCAGAAATGGAGGAGACTAGGTTAGATGAGTCTGCCGACGATGAATCAACTAATCCTTGATGAAAATTTAATAGTTAGTTATTGGTCGCGCGATGATTTGTATATCACTATCCATTGTGAATTAATAATGGTTTTTTTAAAAACCTTAACGGGTTGATGCTCAGCATTTAAACCTTTTTGTACATTACTTAACGGCAATGCCTTAATATCGTAGATCTAAAATCTATTGACTAATGACTAATATGAGAGTCTTAAAGAGGTGGAACTTCGATCGGACAATATGATCACCGTACGAATGAAGATTTATAATTTCAAATATAGCAAATAACGGAAGATTTTATTTTAAGTCAAAAGTTACCTCAGGAACAAGATATTAACATCAATAATAATCTCGCCCTGTTTTATTTAATACAGTGAAAACTCTTCGTTAGGTACTTTTTCTTTGTTTAAAACCTCTAAACAAAATCCTTTATTATTCACAGAAAAAGCTGAAGCTGGTTACTTACATGTATGTATATCTAGCCCTCAATCTTTACCTGCTACGTCCCTATTTTAAAAATCTCAATTGATAAATTAATAAAATTCTGAAAAACTCAGATCTCTTCTGAGCGAGCACCTCGTCAGTACCGGATTTTCGGCCAAAGAATAGCGGTAGTTAGACTAGAATTCCGACCGGAAAAACTGAAAAGTTGTGCACAACTTTTGCATACAACCCCGTTTTTCAACCCCTGCAACACGTAAATTTCATGCACGATTTGTCATGCTGATCTTTACGGAAATGTCAACTTTTCTCCACACTTGAATTTAAAGCCCAACAGCATTATTTTCATATGGCAAAGTTGGAATTTAAAATTGATATAATTACTGTCTATTGAGATTATGATCTAGTGAAATTTTTACATTAAAATGAATGCAGGAAAGCAAAAGTTATGAAGAAAACAAAAAGCAGTGATTTTTCTGCTCGCAGAATCGAAATAGAAAAGCCAATTCCTGTTGAGAAAAATCATATTACTTTCTAAAAATTGGATATTAAAGCATAAAGATGAATGCGACTGCTATTTTAACTTAAAATAATTCAACTGAATAAAAATCCATAAAGATATGGTGATGAGTGTCTGAACGTGTTGTGAATTTGATAATTTCGATGGTGAATTTGATTATAAATGGTGCATGAAGTTCACTTGTTGCAGGGGTTGAAAAACGGGGTTGTATGCAAAAGTTGTGCACAACTTTTCAGTTTTTCCGGTCGGAATTCTAGACTATAGCTAATGCGGGGACCAGACTTACAATTCAACAACACTACTCTAACAATTTTCTATATTCCTTTAATCATCAAAGTAACTATAAGCCGCGTCTGACTAACTAACTTTTCATCTTTTACGAAGTTCGAGCGGGTACAATTTTGTTTCTATGCAATTACAGTAGTGAAAGCATGTAATAGTTTTTCCATACATAAATAAACTATCAGATACTTGCACGATTTGATCACTCATCTTGAGTAAGAGAGATGGATGATATAGCAGAGCTTTCGGGACAACTTGTCCATTTATACTGAAAAATAATTATCATAGGCGTTCGAAGGCTTAGCGCCTACACGCAGTATCTCCTACCAGCTTTCAGTTCTCATTTAGGGGTTGGATAAGCTAAAACTGAGTCTTAATGTTTTTAACTTCCAGTTGGGCTATCCCTCCTGCCATGGAAGGACTGTGCCTGCTTCTTTATAATGAAAAAAGATGCCAGCAATTTTAATTTGAAAGAGGTAGGATGCTTGCTACAAAACGGTACAATTGTAGATAAACAAGTCTTCGATACTGTTGTGGGCAAGTAGTCACAAGTAAAGGAAATTGCATCTGTCATTGTTGACTTATAGACTCGATTCATATTAATCTGAAACAAGCCCCTCTGACGAAAATGAAGCTCTCATCACCCTTCTTTTCACAGATTCCACTAGATACAGTCACCACTACACCAGCCACACCGCTACCCCTACAACTAACACCATCAGAAAACACATCATTACCAAACATTCCAATAGTAAACAGGAAGTTTCTAGAATCTGTTCCTCCTTCTAAGCACACTGCACAAAATGCTGCTGGTCACGAATCGGCTTGCCAATTTATTAAAGAAGATTCAGCCTTACGTCATCTCCCTCTGGAGCTCGCGGAAATTTTCGCGGCACGGCAGCGATAGGAACGTGCTTGGCATATCTGATTGATGATATTTACTGGCTTCATCAGCAATATTGATAGCACAGTCAACAGTCTCTAAGAAGGTGAAGAAAAAGAGACCGCAAAGAAAATTCAATCGCAACTTCAAGCGGCGATTTCTCAGTTCGCAGGCGCAGTTTTATATCCTGCCTCCGCGAGTATCCATAATTCGTCTAAACCGAAAAATAGTATTGAGGGACTGAAAGCGAAAACACAAAAGAAAACATACCAAGTCGCAGTTCCACTTGCGACACCAGCTGCAAAACCAACACAGAAAAAGACAACAACCCCCAAGCACTCATTGCCAAAAAAATTTAAGGTACAAGAAATCTCATAGGTAAATGTAGTCAGTAATGGTCATAAGATATCTAAAACAACTAAGAAATCAGTTGAATTGACGAAATCTAACGTCCGATCCCAAGGTTCTGTAATGCCTTCCAGCTTATCTATAGACAAAAATCAGCCATCTTTGAACACGCAAGATAAAAGAATATTCATTTGGCTCACTCAAGATCATAAATGACACAACCTATCACCTACTGGAATTCGCGAAGCTATAGTTAGAAAACTTTCTATTTTGCCAATTTCTATTAATTCCATCAAGCCTGTCCGATCAGGCTTTACTTTAAGCCCCTACAATATCCAGGCACGAGAAGCACTAATACAAACAGCAATCCCTATTTTCCCGCTGGGTATCAAATTGGAACCTGCGACAAATTGGACACCCGTTATAATACCTCCGGTACCTAAGTCCATTTACACTATTGAGGGACGATTGGAAGTCACAAAAAGTATGTCAGGCGACGAGGTAGAAAGAGTTAGCGTAATGTGCTCAAGTGCCATAAAACCTTATGGCTCTAACCGGCACAAAGTCCCCCATCGAACGTGGATGGCCTTTTTCACGAAGGCACCCCATCCTAGTTTCCGTGTATTCGATGAATCTAGGACAATGAGGAATTTCAGAAAAAAACAGTCAATAGATTTCTACAATCGCTGCAATGGTCATCACTTGTCAAGACATTGCTTAAGGGCATCTTCATGCGGAAACTGTGGATCAACAATGCATATTGAAGACAACTGTATGGCCCGAACCAAATGCAGGAGCTGTGGAGGGCCACACATATTGGATAGTCAAAAATACGTTGATCGACCTACTCGTCAAGGAATGTCAACTAAGGAGTAACATAAGACATGCCGCAGTGCTATTGATAGGGAGTATCAAGCGTTTACTCGAGCTATGGCTGCCGAAGCTAAAGCCAAATCAGCACCGTATACAGCTAATTCATTGGAAGACACTGGAGATATTATGAAGAGTAATCTCTCTCTAGAAGACAATACTGCTTGCAACTCTCAGGCGTCATCTGTCGAAGACTTGACGAATGACGCCATACGATTATAGGAGGTGACCCGAGCGGCCGTCGTTCCCTTCATCAATCATTCAGATTTTTGTCAATTAACGTGGGAAGAAGGAGCTCAACATATGACATCGCATTCTCTCGTACCTATAAGCTGCAGCTTGATGTCTTGTTAACAAAAGACCCACAGTTTTCAATTCATACCAAATCAAACACTTTGTTTTCGACCTAAATATACCTTGTTGCGGTGTGGATGTTCGTCTGTGAGCAGATAAATGCACGAGAAAGGGTCTTAAAGAGATATCTGCAGCTTAGCATTTCCTATCATCTCCCACAGGTGACTTCTACTGGATAGAAGTAAATGGGGTAACATTTCTTAACGTCTAAAAAGCACCGCGTGATTCTACTACGGTATAGCCCTTGCTAGATTGGACTCCTCCTCATTCGGTCGTGATTGGCGACTTTAATTTTGTAAACTGGGCATAGCAACCTTGTGCTTTCAGATATTATGGCCAAGGAGATGAAACAGAAAAATGGGCAAACAAAAACGAACTACTTAACCTTCTTATTGAAGAGCCAAAAAATCGTGCAGGGAACACTTTAGATTTGGCGAGGACAAACATCAGTGAAACAACCGCTTGGATGGACCGAGATGAATGCATGGTGAGTGATCATCTTCCGATCTCTGGCATAATACCCAGCGAATTTCAACCTATAAACTCGCCCAAAAGAATACTAAAATCCATCTAAAAATTTACCTCATTTCGCACTCGCAGTGTCAAGATTGACCCCACCTAAAACTGACCTAAAATTAACGGATGATATCGAAGTATTTGCCGAAGATCTTTGCAGGGCCTTAGCAGATGGAATTCAAGCCGGAGGTAGACATTCTAGTCGAGGAAAAGCTAAATCTGCACTTTGGTGGACTCTATCTTGTAAGACCGCGCGCGTGGAATATGGTAATGCAGTCACCGAATATGAGCGTAATGATGGTGTCAAAACATACAGTATCACTATCGCCTCTACAAAGAGGGAATATTGGAAAAATAGAATAGAGACAAAGACATCTCCATCCGAAATTTTTAAGTTTATGCGATGGGGGAACTCATTCTCCAATAAAATTCCATTAGCTCTATTCTGCAATGGAATATTAATAACAAAGCCTCTAGAACGGGCTAATATTTTACGAGACAATCATCTCGCAACATATGAAGCTTCGAAAGACCTTCTGGTAATGCTAATTACTGAAGCCGCGCACATCCCATGGGCTGAAAAATTATCAGAGCCAGAGGTAAAAAACTTCTCAATCAATAGCGGTTACACTTCCCCTAGAGCTGACGAAATCACGGTCGAGCTAATTGTATGTTGGTACAATATTGGGAATTATGTCACACTTTTCTTTCGCGCATTCATAGATACCATTCTTCCTGCTTCAAGCTGATAGAAGTTATTTTTCTACCTAAAGCCGGCCGAGACCCAAAAAATGTAAAAGGATGGAGGCCCATAGCTCTTCTCTCTTGTCGTTGGAAAGGGTTAGGAAGATTGATTGTCAAAAGGATGTTCTATTTAGCCATTGCACCGGACGTGGTAGGAACATAACAGTTTAGAGCACTATCAAAGCATTCGGCTACTGACCTCGTCTCATGCGTAGTGCACGAGATGGAAGAATCTCAAACTCAAAAATTGTTTGCAAAAATTGTACGCTCGATGTTCAGGGTACTTTTGACGCTGTCTTGCACAATTGTCTTCTTCAAAAGATGCAAGCATAAGGCTTAGCAGGCTCACTTCTGCGCTGTACAGCATTGTTTCCTCAAAATCGATATTTTCAGGCCCGATACGAAGGATGTACCACAAACACAAAAAAGCTGGTGTGTGGAATTCCTCAAGGCTCACCAATTTCAGCCCTTCTCTTCCTCCTCTACTTAGCTGTGCCCATACGTAATAGAATATATAAGGCTATTTTCAGCTACGCAGACGATAAGAATCATGGAATTCTACATGGGGGTGAAGTGTACGACGTATAGCTGCTAGGAGCAACGGTGACACTTCACATAGCACTCTCAGTAAGAAAAAATGATGAAAAGATAATCATATACCTAGATGATTTGGCAGCAGTTAGTGCACTTCAGACTGGTAAGACATTCTCCAGTCTTCTACGAAGTTGCTCAAAGAAATAACTTAGAAGTCAGATGGGTACCTTAGTACTTAACGATTATAGGGAATGAAGATGCCGATAATGCTGCACGCATAGCTTTACATCTACTTCCTTCTCATCTTCCGCAGTCAACCGCCGTTTCTCTTGCTTACCTTCGATGTCTTATGCAGAAGCACTGACAAGCATAAGTCGAGGAATGGTAGTCCTCGGCATATTCATCAGTTACAATAGTTTGGACCTGCGAATGCGTTACTGTTAGCCAACAGAATATGCTTTACTGCGGCATCTACTCAACAGACTCATAGCCGCTAAAGTAGTACATGGAAATTTTGCGGCCTATCACCGCTGTTTTAACAATATAGAAGCGAACTAAGTATATATGTTACAGGCTGTGCCTGGTTTATTGTTGGTTGACTGGGCTCTGTCAGCCCAGTCGTATTCGTCAAACAGGTATTCATACAGGGTTACTAAGCGACAGGGCTTGGTTATTCAAGGGGACTGGACCCCTTTTCCTCACCTTTACTACGTATACTTATTTATATAAACAACTCACTCTCTCTCGTAGATAGTCATAGAAAAATATAAACATCTTTTCGTAACAGTGCTCTCGTGCCAAAGCCGTGCCTGTCGCCGTAACAATATATTTGTGTGAGTTGGAGAATTCTCCAACTCACTTGATCAAATGTCGAAAACACACGATGCAAATGCGAGAGCTAAGAAAAGGTTCAATAATGAATGCTTTCATCGGAAAACTCCTTGGGCCTAAGTGCCTTTAGATTTTTTAGAAAAAAAATTTACCAAGGAAACGGGCTACTTTAGTCATCCATCGAGAATTTCCTCTGCTGGATGCGAGGGAAATAATTAGAAAATTACTAGAATTATGAACGGTAGTGAAGGCATATTTTGTAAAATACTGTGTCAAAATTTAATTTGTCTAAACCCTCATGTTTATATATATATATATATATATATATATATAATTGTAATTACCTTTGATACAAATGGTTTAAACGAGTTGGGCACTTTCTTTTATTAGAACCCTAGCCGGCTTAACCTGTCCTAGATTCATAGAATAAGGCCTCAGGCTAGGGATATTAAAATTTTTAGAGGGAAAAAAAAAAGAGAAAGAAACTGTTACATTGAGGTTCTAAGGTACCGGAAAGTTGAGATTGTAAAATATAGTAAATATATTTGAGGTTATCTAACGAGGTGTCTCGTATTTCTAAAATATATCTCGTATATCGTAGAAACCGTAAGACTGTTCGTGTCTCTTCTATCTAAGCTAGTCATACACTACTATATACATTTCATTATCCTTTATCTCATAGCTCCTAAACCTATGTACAGCTTTGGTGGTTGTTTCCATTCGTAACGTTGTAAGTACTAGGATACATGATGTATATATATATATACATGCTACATGGTAGTATACATAATTCTACATAAAGTATCCCTGTATTCGGTTATCGGTTATCGGTTATTTATTTTTTTTTATTTTTAAGCGAGTGCTTACCCGAAGGTTAAATCTGGGTTATAGTGTAAGGTCATGCCATGACAAGCATATGGGGTTCTTATATTCAAGATCCTCAACGGGCCACTTTCCCATGTTGGTCTATAGATAGATACTGGCTAAGGATAATCCTGGACATTTTAGCTGGGGCTTAGCGCTTGGGTGGATGGATATGGGGGGAGGGGGGGGGAGGATTTCCCTGTTATACGCTCGCTACTTATACCATGGTAATATTTATAACAATTTTTTTGTTCCTCATCTTCGTAGCAATCAATCTATCTTTGGGGACTTATGTAATGAACAGCTTCAATCATTGGCTAATGAGCTCTGATGTGTCGATTTCTCTTCGCCAAGTACGAGTTCATTTAATTTCTCTGGTCTATTCGTCCCGCTAGTTAAATTCATATAATTGGCTAATAATACTATAACCATCTTATAATCAATTATTCAATCAGCTTCGTGGCTTGTGTACAAGAATCTTTTAGTAGCGTGAAGTTTAAGAACATATAGCTAGCTTAGCCTCTCCCAATTCTGATAAGAATCGATAAAAAGATTTGCTGTCAATAATAGAATCTAGAGTCTAGTCTCGTATCTTAATCATTACGTCGTATTTAATCTATAACTTTTCGTTTTTAATGCCTCAAACCTGCCCAAATGAATCCCCACCCCAGTTAAAATGTTAAATTCCAAACACCTACGCTAAATTCATACAAAACAAGAATATCAAATAATTCACGTCGCCTTTTAATATTTAGCATCAAATCCTGCCAACTCACTGCCATTTCCTGCATAGCCGATAAAATCTCGATTATCATCTATCAATCTTGCATACTGGACATAATCTTTTAGTGAGTGACGAAAACGAAGACTATCAACTTACCTCTAGTAGCAATCGAAAAAGATAAACCTTCGAGATTTTAGTATAACATGTGTTACAAGCTCTTAATAAAACTTACCTCAATATCTTCTCGTCGGAGAACTTTTGCTGCCCAGTCTCTGCCTTGTTGCCCTATTTTTCGAGCTTCGAAGTCGTGTCTCTGTACATACGGAACGCCCCTTTTTGATGAAATGGGTGAGCCTAATCCAATAAAATATGTCAAAATACTATATAAATCATCATATCGATTATCTAGAGGTACAAAGTGTTTCCATGCAAAAAGTCTAGAATCATGCCACTCTCTAAAAATGGTACTCTTAATGGCTAAGCTTCTGCTCCGAAGAAAGGCATGCCATCTTCCGGAAAAGGAATGACCATCTACATCTACCAAGTATTTGTACATAAATTGCTGACTTAAAGTCATCTGCTTTTTGATAGATAATGCATCTTTATAGAACTCACAGTTAGGGACACAGGCAATAGTGTCTGTAAATCCCACATCTGTATGATTAAGTATCCAGTTACTTGGCTGAAAATAAGGCCACGGCCGGTAATAAGCTCCATTTTTGTTCGTGTTGTATTTTAAAATACGAGTATTCTTATCCGTCATTAATGTTGTATTTGTCATAGCAACCAATCGGTGGCGATGCATTTCTCGCCAGTTCTCTGCTGTGCCTGCTCCGCCGGAGGTTACACCTCTCCAAACTAGGCTGTCTTTTTTATCATCCCATTCATAGTCGAAAGTGGGATCGTATGTATAGCGCTTGTCGTTGGTATAATACATATTCGCTGGAAATAGAATATCAGAATTAACACTTGTTTTACATTCTCCAAAGATAGGTAACAGTTTTCGTGTTGCCCAAATTGTACTTGGTGCGAACAAGAAACCATGTTTATTCTCTATAATTGGCCCAACAGTGCAGAGATCCGAGGAGAGATTGAAATTCGTCACAAGTCCACTTTCGATATCCTTGTATAAGTTTTCAATATCTTTAGTACGAAAAGAACTATTTCTTGCTGGAGATTCAGGTGGGCAAGAATTGCGAGCAATATTCATGTATGGCTGACCATGCGCTGGGAAGAATTCAGGATCTACAGTCAACACAGGTCCTTCATCATTTTCAATTAAAAGACCGCTCATTCCCTTTGTCCATTTATCTTCAATATTTGCATGCATAAGCTTGCTAACATTTTCTTTGATAAGTAAGCCCTGCATGTCCTCCCAAGGCACAATTATCCGAGGTTGGTCTAGACGGTTCATTGCCACATCCATGTCGGGTAAAAACTTTAGAAATGGTTTTACCATTTCGGAGAAAGTCTCCATGCGCCAGTCTACATTTGTCAACTTCCATATCTTGTTTTGGCGAATGTGAAGTCCTGATATCCCATAGTCTGTGTTTTTGTGGAGATAGGCTGCTTGGGATCTTATGAGAGAGGGATCAATTGCCCAAAATGGACGTAGATCGTCCATAATCTGTTGAAAATCATCTAAATTATGGACATTTCGTTCTCTTGCAAATCGATACCAGTCTGTAAATCCTGGTGGTGGATGTCTTCCGTAAGTATTCCTATATTTCGTGATAACCTCAACGAAGTTACTGGAGCGGTTATCTTCATATTTTAGCCACTTTAAATCCGCTTCTTGCATAAATTTTGCAATCGGATGATGATCATTGACCTTAGGATGTTGTCCGAAGTCATCGTAAGGCTGAAAATTGCGTTAGAAAGGTTTAAAAGCCGGAGTGTTAACTTGCATACGGATCGGCCCGAAATCCATGTTCAGGCCACTTTCCGAGTCCTGGAAGTTGAACGTATATATTGTGAAACTTTGACCCTATATCAATTACAGAGAACAAATTCAAGTTCATCATTGTAATCAGTATGATTAAAGTACTTATGGAAGCGAAAAGCCATCGGCTGCCACCTTCGAAGGTTTTTAGCATGTCTTACGGTTGGCCTATAGGTCTTTCAGGAAAGGTATATAGACATTTGTCTTCGAATAAGTTATATAGATAGAGAGTGAAGATGGAGAAGGTCTTTAGGAAAAGAAATCAAGAAGAGAGTAGGAAAGTCATATATATGTAAGTCGTCGTTATGAATTGTATAGGGGGCTTCTGTAGTTGTTTTCAAAACATTCTGAAGGGAACTATATGTGGCTTAACATGTTGAATCTTACAAATCAAGTCAGAGGAGGGTGACCTGATCGATACATTTAAAGACAGTATGATAATGCGAGCACTAAAAAATCCTCACTTTTCATCGGACATCAGACCACGAATATACATGCAATCCTTCCTCCATGGTAACTTTTGTCATAATTAACTTTTGACACGCGGTTGCAATTGGGAACAGACATGCATTTCTAATGTGATATCCACGTCCAAGCTACAGGAAAGCTACTACTAATCCTTGCCCTGAAGAGATGGCATGAACAATGACTCTAAGAGAGGCTTACCACCAAAAAAACCCCTGTTTATGATTAGTTGCCAAGAGAAAATTGTAATAAATTCCTCGCCAGCACACCAATCAAAGACTGATTTTCGGTGTCTAAACCTATTCTTCTAGTTGCCCTGCTAAGTGCGG
The DNA here is from genome assembly GCA_003957845.1 of Oidium heveae. Classification (NCBI taxonomy): domain Eukaryota; kingdom Fungi; phylum Ascomycota; class Leotiomycetes; order Helotiales; family Erysiphaceae; genus Oidium; species Oidium heveae. The sequence continues at coordinate 30,188 of QVIK01000468.1, forward strand.
CTTGCGATTCAGCAGCTTCATTACTTTCAGATCACGAAGTTTCAGCTCATATACCTGTGAGTCTGTCTAAATTTTCCTAATTCGGATCGGTTCGCTATTTTTAAAATGCTGTATTTGAACGAAATAATAGGCACCGTCAGACTTGAAATTCACTTCCTATCCAATTGAATAGAACTGAAATTGTATAGGAATTGAACTTTCCAGGTGATAATTAACCAGCAAAAACCACGTCAAAAATAACGTATTTCCATCACTATCTTTTTGAAGCCCAATATTACAATTTATTTCTTGTTAATCAAAGTTTTAAATCGATAGAGATATCCTCATTTTAAATCTACATTTTTAGAATTTTCCCCGCGAAAAATGAACGTCTTGGGATTATTGGCGGGGAAATTTTAATCAGAGTGATTTTAAAAACGAACAAATCATCATATTTTAAGGCCTGCAAATACCATTCTTCAATATCTTCATTGCCGAAAAATCTGATATTATGATACAGAAATGAATGCAATAATTGTTTAACTTTTTAGCAATAAAGCTGAACAGATGTTAATGGTGATAATACGAATAAAGCTTTGAAAAGAAGTCACTCTGATCGTTTTGTTAAGCATAATTTCTTTACACTTTCAATTCTATACGGTTGGATGGGATTTGAATTTCAAGTCTGACCATGCCTAATTAGATCTCGATATTATCAGGCTCTGCCGAAATTAAGCAACTAGAATTAGAATAAAGGCCTAACTCGGGACAGAAACACATAATCTGTGAATTGAGGCACGTGCATTAATCTAACTGATAAACTTCAACCTCATAGCCCAACCTTAAAATAACATATTTTCTTAACCTGAGGCGAGGATTTTCATTGAAATCAATTACCTACAGATTCTTGGTAAATGGCTGTTTTGGGAGGATCCGGAGATGGCTGGTTCGGATCCAAAAGATCCGACCACAATCGCGTGGCGAATGTTGATAGGATGATGGAAGTAACCTAGAGTTAGTAATTTCCTGAGATGGATGTTTACTGTTGAGGATAGGCCATTCATGTAGAAAAAAGTAATTAGATTTCTTCGTTGTAGCATCTACAAATGAAATCTGAGGTATAAGTCCACTAAACCTGAGGTGCTAATTATCAAATGAGTATTTAAACACGTTCCCTGTGTCATAGCCAATTGACTGCATAAAATATATGGGTTTTTTAAAAAAAATAGACCAATGAGCAAAATGAAAAATTTGCACTGTCTCTGTATCCTAGCTGTGCCAACAGATTTTTCCGAAGCCAAGCAAGATCACAGACCAATATGTAAATCCCGCATAACAACATACCTAGTTATTTTAAATGCCCTAGGAGAATATATCTCACTAATCAATGGCCAAAAATATTTACTCTTCGTGAGTTCTCTCGTGAGTTATTTCTAAGAATCTGTATTCTTTTAACGTTTTCTATATAGACCCTAAGAAGATATATAAATTTACATTGTCGATAATGCACTCGTAAATCTGCTTAATTTCTTCCTAATAGAACGCCGATGATACGACGCAGATTTATTGCAAGTTAAAGATATTCGAGAGCGTCCTAACAAATCTAAAAAAAATTTACCATTTAACTATGCTCAATGACACTTATATTGTCAGGTTCGATGAAGAGCTAGCAAAACTGTGGAGACGCATCTCTGCTAGATTATTTCATACATGATTACTCCTTGGAAGACTATGATATTGCTAATAATCAATACTCGGAATCGATAAAATCATTAAGAAACGATAAATCTTGAAATTCCAGCTCTTGAGAATTGCTCTGATCCTGTACTACATTTCCTTAATCGTTTTGCTAATATTAATTCATGTTTAGTTTTTAGGCTTAATACTTCTGACGATATGCCATCACACTTGAAAGCAGAGTTATCATGTAATTTGAAAAAGGAGTTGTAAAGCTTACATGTCATATAAACAAGTCAAGTATATTATTGGTGGTCCATACGAAAAGATGGATGAGCCACTCAAATATGTTCATTCTGATAAATGGGGAAAATGTCGCATGATATAAACAGAGGGAGGTATACACTTAATAAGATAAATTCTTTTGGGTTGAGCAATTCAAACCCTTATTCTTCCTCCATAAGATGGAGAACCTCTAGTAGATGAATCTGCACATGCGAGCGTAATTGGAATGTCTAGGCTATACGTCTAATAGTACTAGACCAGATATTTCCTTTGCTGTATCTCTACAATATATTCTATATCTTTCGAATTATCGAAATACACTTATGTATTCAATATTACAAGCTTGTTGAGGCAGTAATGGTATTTGTAAATAATCTTGTTTTTTCTCTGTCCCTCTCTCCTACTAAAAGATGATGGAATTTATGGCGACTAATATATTTGCCCCCCCCTGCTCCTACGCGCGCTCCCAAATCCTTGTTACATACCCTGTCTTTTGCTGAAATCGTAGGGGGTGGAGACCTGATGGCTTATCGATAAAATTAAGCAGCTAACTGATGAAGAAATTCAACGACGAGGAGAAAGAGATCCTATAGTACGTCCTTCAAGAAAACGAAACGACAACGAAGCCTTCGGAACCATCTAGCCAAGTAGATTGATTGAGGCAGGACTAGAGACCAGCACTCGTCGAGATTTAACTCATGACGAGAATGGGATCTTACCAAGACTGCAACGCCACGCAGTAAAAAGAAGAAAAACGAAGGCACAGAAAGAGTTTGAAGGGAAAGAGAGACGAGAGCTGGATCTCACAGCTCCAATAGAAAGACAAACAAGAATGGAAGAGGCGATTAACAATATAAGCGAAGCTCTTAGAGCCTCTCAGAAATTTACTCAACAGCAGACGCTATCTAGAGTAATGACTCCGGCCACAAACGCATTTCAAACAATTCCGGAAACTTTATCGGTATGTCCATCTTCATTCCACTCTAGTTAAAAACCTTTCTCACAGCTTTAGAAGCCAGAAGAGCATTTTACTGCAAATATGCAGCAAACGTCATAACATCGACCACTAGAAACGTATCTTTCTCTGAGAAACTTTCCTGTTCATCAAGATTCACTATGTTAGATTTCACCAATAACAATAGAAAATTTTGGAATAAAATAAACAAAATTAATGGAATATTTAAAGGGAAATGTTATTTGCCCCCTCAAAGAAAATTAAATGTCCCCCCCTTTGCACAATTCTAGACCTTTTAGATTCATTGATTGGCGCGTATTAGTTTTTGACCAATCCACGCTTACCACTGCTTACTAAACTACTACTAAAATAATTAATTCGTGTCATAACTCTGTCACGGCCCCCATATCGACAAATCGACCTTTCATAATTTTTGGCGCGTCACTCAAAATCTATCCATACCCCTGCTTGCATAACCCAAGATGGAAAAATCGACCCGCAGGCCTGTCTCCATGACCAATTTTGCTCTAGCTCAACTTGATCCCTGCTCAAGATTGCCATGGCAACTGTAATCGACGATAGCAAATACTGAATACTATTAATCATAACGAACAATCCTCATCTTTACGGTTTCAAAATTCAAGGTTGACGGTTCTTCAGTTAGAAAATTTTTTTTGAAATCTTCAAAATGCAGGAAAATAATTCATGGGCACATAGGAAGATGACTAGAAGATCTAATCGGATTTTACTCTTTTCTCTTAATCAGAAACCGAAATATCGCTATTGTCACGCTAGTCAGTATAATCGAACTTGTCAATTAGAACTTAAATATATTTTTAAGATCTGTAGGTTTATTTTCTGAAGATATGCTTCTAGAATTGTTGATCTGCCTTATCTTGCTGTCGCTAACTGCAAAACAAGTGACGGTGAGACTTATCGATGCCAATATAATTGTATTAAGACTGATGTAATGACAAATCCAAAATCCAATAAAACATCTCTGCAAAAATTAAACGGGAATTCACCAAGTTCAAGTACGAAAGAATTACAATAGGGAATCCAGTTCCAGATTTTGATCTGATTATCCATACTAGCTCACCGAGAAGCCCGACCTTGAGCCTTCCATGAGACATGTCGCGTTAAAGAATAACATGTATAATTTTGCAGTGTAGTACCCTTGAATCCAACTTTCTTTGAAGGTTCTTTATCACTTAGCTGATAAAAACCGAGTTATCATGCAAACACAGTGCCGTTTAGGTCTCACGGGTATGGATAGGGATTTCAATAAACATAATGAAATCCTCTCTGTTTTGTTCCCCAATAGCAAGAGAGAGAGATTTTAGGCACCATCTCTTTGAGATACACAATAGAACATGATGCACTCAGACTAACGATTGTGACAGTCTTAGTAGAAGTATGCTAGAACTCAATCTCAATTCTAAATCCAACTTAGAATGCAAAGATCTCATTACCTACACTGCTAAAACGCAACTGAGTAAGCACTTCATAGTAATTATCCTCGAAATAAGAAAGATAATGAACTAGAATTTATATTTCAAGTTTATCGACGAGATCAAATTCCTTGCTAAAAATAAGGTAATTTGAGAAACGTTTTGGCATCAGCAATATTAGTGCTGTTTCTTTCAGTGGATATTAATAAGAATACAACTTCTCAGGTCCCGAAATGTTATTAATTGAAACAATTTTTTGTGTCGTTGAACATACAAAAGATTTAAGTCGTCTTTTTAATCCTATTCCAAAATTTTTCTTTTATTTATCGACACGATTTTTGATCATGAAAAGCTTTGCCTTTCTGAAGTTTGTAATTATAAAGTTAATGACTCATCCAGTTTAGACTCAGGAACTTAATGCCACTTGAAGTTACTCCATTTAAATTAACTCTCATACAAGGTGATGACTTGATGAGTTCCAGGCTTTCAAAAAGCTAATAACACTCCTTTCCATCAAACAGATGTACATTGTTTTGACGAGAACGTTTTTGCTGAGACATTATATGAAGAAAATATTGCCAGTTCTGAACTTAAGAATGTGTTTTTTATATATTTTTTTCAAAGCATATTCCTATAAAATATACTCGGTGTAATTTCCGGACTTCGAAATGAAATTAAATCTGCATAATTTATCTCTTACATGAAGCAAAAGGGTAAGAAACATCAAATGCAATTTTCTAACCACTTTATATATTCACTTGCGCCATGATTGGAATTTATCCAAGTCTTCGTGATTGTTAGAGGTCTTTGCCCAGTAAAATATTATACACCTTGTCAGGATTTCGAACACAAAAGGCTCTCTTTATTGATATCTACGCACTTTTTAATAAATTTAATATACTTCTGCCATGTTGGGTCTATGTGATGTTTAGAGAGAGTGCGTAACTGGCTACATACACTTAAATTGACATTTATTGGTCTTGAAGTAACAAAATTGCACCTTAAAAATGTAGCATTAACTTCGTTTTATTCTCAGATTTCTTCAAGAATGGCTCAGACAAGATGGAAATATTGGTTTGATGTATTGAAGTTTTTAACAAGATCCATGATGTTTTCTTTACTGATGCTCCTTGTTTTCTAATACTGACTAAAGTTCTAATGACGTAACTAATATGATGAAATGAAATTTCCAGCTCTCGAAATTGTGTCTGAAATCATGAATATTTTGCGATTGTGAGGGTAGCAGTGATATCATTTCGGGCGCAATTGTATAATCAAAAATCTCATAAGAAAGGGATTCATGTATGCTGCGAGAAGTATTGATAATTCTGTTCAGATTGATATCTTGGATTAATGCTGCAAATTATTGTGGGATTGATTAATTGAAGTATCAAAATGATTTCTTTGTTTACCAATCTGTTTACTTGGTTTGAGAAAAATCAATGGAAAATACCAGGATCAAATTGTAGCCAGAGCAAAATTGGTCATGGAGACAGGCCTGCGGTTTGATTTTTCCATCTTGGGTTATGCAAGCAGGGGTATGGATAGATTTTGAGTGACGCGCCAAAAATTATGAAAGGTCGATTTGTCGATATGGGGGCCGTGACAGAGTTATGACACGAATTAATTATTTTAGTAGTAGTTTAGTAAGAAGTGGTAAGCGTGGATTGGTCAAAAACTAATACGCGCCAATCAATGAATCTAAAAGGTCTAGAATTGTGCAAAGGGGGGGACATTTAATTTTCTTGGAGGGGGCAAATAACATTTCCCTATTTAAATCTCAAGCATTTTAGTTTTGCAAAAAGTATGTGACAAAAAGTATTAATAGTTTAATTACGTTGAACTACATCAGAAGATTATTCTAGTGGCCAATTAAAGCCCTGGTCATAAATCTCTCGCGCTAGTAGGGATAATTTGTTGTAAGATTAATATTTTTTGTAGTTATTTTAATGAAGTCGGTCTATGATGGTACAAAACTGAAATCTGATTGGCGGGACTAATTCTCATTCTATTAATATCAATTTACTGGTTTCCCCACAGCCTACCGGTAGTTTAACCGCTCCCTAAATAATTGCTAAAAATCAAGGGATGCTATTTAGGATATTCGTCTAGACATATTTTGCATGTAATACATAGACTACATATGCTGAACTATTTTATATCTATACACACAGTAATACGGTGAGATAATTTTAAGGTATGTTGTATGATTTTCAAATTTTCATGGAGATTTAGGTGAAATCGACATTTGAGAGGTCTTTAGTCATGTGATCAGAAAATTGATACTAGTATTATTGTGACATTAACAACAAAATTGCCTGAGCGTTTTGTTAGAAATCCTTGAAAGAGTGCTATCTGTTTGCTAATTTCTTATAGACACCGAGGGTCTTGATGGGAAGAATATAGAATCTATTTTTATTTTTCCAAGCAAGAAAAGATTATGTTCTTGTCTTGATGGCAACCTCTGTCCTGCCTTTTATCTACTAAACCTACTACAACGTAGGTATCACCTCGGTTACTACATGACATGAGCACTCTATATAATTTTACTAAATTTATATGTGAAAATATACAGGATCTGTTCTAACAATTTCTAACTAAGAAATTAGTGTAAAGGACAATGAACAGAATACGACGCGGGCAGGAATAGAAACTTGTGTCCATGTCGTCCTCAGGTAGATATTAGCCGACGTGGGAAGAAGATGCAGGAAGATGCAATACGTAATTGTTATCAAACATGTTCCATCATTGACAATTATCGTTTCCCTGTAGAATGAGACAGCAATTTATGGAGAAATACTGCCTCTGACAACAATTTTCAACACAATCTGACTTCTACACTAGTTTTGTAATCACCAACTACATACTTCTCGTGTACGGTCGAATCCACCTCTTAATTGTGTTTCAGGCTTAACAACTCTTCCTCTTAGAACTGTGTGCTTAATAATGGCCTGGCAATCTTTAGGTCTAATTCTTGCAAGCCAGATGCACTGTGCAGCGCCTTTAAGCTTTTTCTCCACATTTGATGATTGAGGCATTAGCTCATTTGCTCCAAAACCATCTTCGATGTAGTCAATATTGTCTAAACCAAAAGCATTCTCTTTCCTGTAAATTATTACATTCGCCGCATATTTATGTCCCCCAACATGGGAAATAAAATAAATACCAACTCCTCCAGGATTTTCATCATCTAAATCTCGCAGCAACCCATATTCCCTCAAATGTCGTTCAAATTCCTTTTTTAATAAAGGAGCTGACTGACCACATCTTGCATCTCTGGTTCCCTGTGAGCACAATAGTATAAGAGCATTGTGTGGACATGGCCTAGAACTCAAATTCTCAACAACCTGTGGGAGTGAAAAGTTTTCTGTTTCATCATCGCACGCTATGCTTGAATTCGTAGGAAATTTGTTGACAAATCCTGTAATAAGTGTATTGATAGACATAGGGGTGACATTTTCAATTACTAACCAGGCAGGAAGAAGAAGTACAGTCGTGGGGTTGTCATAGCTAGCGGGGTGAGATGGTGTAGGAATATTGGAAGCAGAAATCTTCATTTTCTGTAATAGATTCAGCGTTCAATTTATTTGAAAGCTCATAGGACCTAGAACAAACTCCGTTATTTGGCTTCACATCAGCAAATTTCACAAGAGCCTCCATAACACTTCCTTCTTCATCTGCTACATCTTTCACCCAATCAGACTTCCCCGTTGCGACTAATAAGTGTGTACTCCATTCATTTATTGTTCCAAATAACTTATCCTTTTCATCAATTTTGAAGTTCTTGGGATATTTGATAGTACAGCTAGCACAATCGTGATCACAACTGTCATTACTTTCAACTCTTTTGAATAGGTCAGTTACGGTTGCAATTTTCTTTTGATTAGCAACAGCAGAGTTAACGTCGGATGAAGATCTCCGTGCATTCATAAAATATGAGATGATGGATGACATCTTATTAAGGTCATAGGTACTATATCTCGTAAACCAGTTTACCCTGCAGCCTTTGCGGATTATCATAAACATTGCTCGAAAGGTTAATCCGTGCTGTCTCATAAATAACGTCATTTATAGGAGCATATAGCCGAGTTTTATGCAGGGGTATTTTTTTATTTATTCTATTTAAGGTCCTAGGCTCACGCTATTACGTCCACTTTGGGTACAGGACCGGCGGAGCCGGTTGGGATTATGGCCTCAGGCATGCCCCTACTCGTTCACGCCCGTTATTTACATGAAATTTAGAAACGCAATAATGAAAGCCAAGAAAAGGAGAAAAGAAAAGGAAAAGAATGAATGAGAAGAATAAAAGAAAGAAACAGATAATAGGGTTATGTCAGCATTTCTCACACTAAGCTCTAACCCGCCATTCCAAGTGTTGGCATTCTATTATATACCCTCCTCGCGTCCAGCTGAGGATGAGTGTGATGATTGGTCGTTAAAACAACCCGTAATCTTTGCAAATTCGGAGATTTTTTCCAACAATTATGCCCGAGAAGTTGCCTTCTAAAATCATCTATGGTCATGCCATTTCGGAGTTTGCGTACTTTATGTGCATACCTTCGACATCTTATAAAATGTGTGGGAGTTATCTCCTGACCACAAACGCATTCGAGTTCGGCGTCTAAATGTTTTAAGCGGCGATGGTATGCCGCAAAGTCACCATGCCCAGTTCTGGCAGCAATTAATCTATGAAGTAGCCGCCGAGGTAATGTAAGTTCAGGTGGCTTTTTCCTACACATTTTTAAATCCAGATCTTGATATCGAGCCGGACAAATGCTAGACCACCACTTTTCTACAAGCTCTTGACGATGCTGCTACGTCAGACGACGTAAATAGGCTAAAGTAATGTAGCTGGGCTGGATGTTTCTGTCAGGTAGTTCTCGCAGAGCAGTACGGGCTTCCGCATCTGCCTCTTCATTTCCACTAATGTTTGAGTGACCTGGCACCCATCTGAACTCAGCGTTCACTAACGTTGCTAATTCATAAAAAAGTTTGCTTAAGCGAATACTAGATGATGATTTTCCTGTATGTAAGGCCATCACTGCCGCCTGGTTATCGAGAAGAACGAATATCCTCTCATTATTTTGTCTTTCAAATAAGGCAGCTCGGAGTGCAATTGTTGCACCAAAAATCTCTGCGTCATAGACTTCTCCACCATGAAGCACGCCCCTTCCCTTTTGAAAAGTTGTTCCTCCACGTTGAAGGACGTATCATATCCCCAGGATGAACGCCCTGGACCTTCTGATGATCCATCGGAGTAGGCACATAAATCCGATGAAGTTATTGTACTCATCCATTTTTGATGATTCAGTATTCCATCTGTCTTTATTCCAAGCGTTAAGGTGTAAACTGGAGTTGGCAATGGCTCTGCAGCTTCACTCTGAGGAAGCTGTCTAAACGCACGTTGAATTCGTGTCATTTGTAGTTCTTGTTTCTTTGAAAGCCTTGGCTTTGACTTATATTTGAGTGTACCGACATTGGGACACACACTCGCTCTAGTTCGAAGTGGATGCCGATCATCAAGAGAATTCAGACGGGCAGCTAGACGTAAGCGATATCCTTCTAAGAGAATATGAGCTGGGGGAATTCCTCCCTCTCAATGAAGAACTACATTTGGTGTAGTTCTCCACACAGGTAGTGCAGCTCTTAATGCCATATGTAGAACCTTATCTATCAGCCCACAATGAAATGATGTAGGTGGCCTTATTTTTCCGTTTGCTTTTGGTCTAGATAAACCAGGCCACCAGACTTCTGCACCATAAGTTGCTACCGGTACTACACAGGTATCTACTGCAGTTATTAAAGCTTTTGGGGCAGCCCCTCTTTGCACATAGTTTAGTTTCCGCATATGCTGAGCTAAGCCGAGCGCCTTCCCACACCAAGTTGATACATGGTGTTTGAAGGAAGGGCAGGGGTCGAGGTATACACCCAACCAATGAATATTCTCCGCCGGTTCGATCATCCTTCCATTCACCCAAATTCCAACAGGCTCTGCTTTCTTGCGCCCAGGAAACTGCACAACCTCAGACTTCTCAGCATCAAATTGTACTGCATTATGCCGAGCCCAATTCATCAATTCATTTACCTCCCTTTGCGCTGAGGTCGCTGACTCCGAAATCGTACGCCCAAAGTCTAAGATTCCGATATCATCTGCATAGCTGAATTTTGCTAAAGTATTCCCACTCCTCAATGGCTCTGCCATGTATAGTAGGAATAGCAGAGGAGAAATGGGTGATCCTTGAGGTACCCCACACATCAATTCTTTGGTATCTGTTACTCCACCCTGGAAGCGTACTTGTACCTTGCGATTCTCAAGGAACGAAGAAGTCCAACGGAGAATAGATATCGGCCAGCCTTGTGCTTGCATCCGCCATATTGGCCTATTATGTAGGACAGCATCAAAAGCCCCCTGTACATCTAGTGTTACCAGTGTTGAGGCCCAACCTTGTGACCTTGCCTCCTCGATATCATGTAACACACAGGAAACGAGATCAGTTGCTGACCGTT
>QVIK01000469.1:0-41007 GCA_003957845.1 Oidium heveae
GCCCTGGGTCTAATATTTTCTCCGCCAAAGGGGAGATAAATATCATAGTAAGGGTGTGTCTTAGTTCGTCCAGACCACCACGGTTCTTGAATCAACATGATGTCAGTTCTTAGTTCGCAGCCCCGCGCCAACGCAATATCTTTCGTGGTTCCCCCTCTTCCGACGTTTATTGACATAAATTTGAGAACGTCCTGAAGGGGATAGCAACCCTGTAGGTTGCCCTTCATAATCGCTGTGCGCCGCCCATCAAATTGACGACGGGGGACGCTAGAATACTGTCGATGTTAACATCGATCTCTGAGATCTAACTGGTTGTTAGGTCTATCTTTGTACTTTCGGACGAGGCTGCTGATGCTTCGGCAGTTTTAGCTCGGAGTACTGCTTGAAACTCCCTTTCTCCTGCCTGTCGGTAAGTTTTCAACTGCTCTTTGGTTGGGGCACCCAAACGAGTTGGACGCGCAAGACATCTGCGGCTATCAGAACGATGTGGACCACCGCAGTTTCGGCACTTAGTAGCAGCCATACATGAATTTTCTTTGTGGTTAGTAGATCCACAGTTTCCGCACGACGGTGCCCTGGAGCAATTCTTTGTCGGGTGGTGGCCATTGCACCGCTTACAAAACTCTATTGGTTGCTGCTTTTTGAATTCTCTCGCAATTCCAGACTCATCAAAGACTCTAAAACTTGTACTAGGAGCCTTGGGAAAATATGCCATCCAGGCTCTATGAGGTGCCCCAGGTTTATTTCCACCGTATAGTTTCAAGTGGGCTGGACGCAAAGAGCAGACCCTCTCAATTTTATCAGCAAGCATAGCTTTGCTTACTTCTACCTCACCTTGCTCCTTGCGTATAGTTGCAGGTACAGTGGGGACAATTACTGGTATCCAGTTGGTTGCAGATTCTAATTTTGCTCCTGATAAAAAGAGCCTATTTCCTGCATTTAGGATGGTCTCACGAGCTTCTGTACTGCACGGACTCAGGGCGAATCCCGAGTGAACGGGCTTTACTTTTCCAAAAAGTGCAGGTGAAATAGCCAGTTTTCTAACTATAACTTCGCGAATTCCCGCAGGAGATAGCTTACACCACTCATGTTCTTGAGGCAGCCGAACAAAGAGTCTTTTATCTGTCATAGCTACTATAGAGGGGTCTCTGGATGGAGACTTTTCTTTGTTAGCCACTCTATGAGTAACTTTTCTAGTAGACGCCTCTAGTGCTTTATTGCCCAGAGTTATCCGAGCTTTCTTCTTGCCCTTACGAGCCACTATTGCCCATGTGCTTTCTGCTGTTGCAGGAATCTCTGGTAGAACAAACGTCCCTTGCGCTTTCCTCAAACTTGAATCTTTCGCTATAGTGTCTCTTGAGAACGCTACAGCAACTTTCTTTCCTGCAGTTTTTTCCTTTCCTAATCCATATCCACTACCTTTGCTCGGTCGAGAGTGTGTTGGGATTTTTGGGGGATTTGGTGAAGTATCGACCGCCGCGAAGTTTGCAATGGCCAGCTGAAGGTATGCTTTGAAGACTGTAACTTCTTCTTTTTCGATTACCTCTTTGAAGTTTGCTAGGGCACTTTCTATACTACTAATGGCAGTTGTGCATATCATATGACGAGCGTGCCTGGCACGTTCGCGACGTTGTCGGATCGCAACTATCTCAGCTACTTCCTTTGGGAGGAACGCGTTCCCAGTACTACTTTTGTTACTACAGCTTGGAATAGTTCTTTCTGTAATTGGGCGCTTAGATGGGGCAACAGGCTTGAGAATTTGTCTGCTGTCCAATGTCTTTGTTGGTGGTTCTAGATTTAACGGTGGTGATGGTGACGCGAAAGGGGAAGGGGAATTGGGTATGGGTGGGATGGGTGGAATAGGGGGTGGTTGATGGCTCGATTCCGTTGAAGGAGCTTGAGATTCTTGAGATGTTTCCATTGAATCAATCATATCTATATCATATCCTTATTTTGTCTTGGTTCGTTAAGTGTCTTTGCATGTAAATATAAGCAATAAACAAGTATGTCACAAAATCAAGCCCAAATAATCTACTTCTACAAAAACTTCTGTAAAAAGTCTTAAGACTAAAGATTTAACCGTTATTAACTTCACACGAGGCATATTTCCTTAATCTCGCATAATCTTATACCTATGGCTTACTAATATGGATCATAGAGCGTATACCTCAAAACTGTTGACTAAAAAGGGACAGGTAGATAGCTTTATGAAAAACTGGTGGGAGGTAGTACTTTATAGCTCAATAACCCAAGATTATTTGAATATTTAGAGTCTGTTCATCGGTCATAACACCGATGACCAGATTCCCCATTTCACGCCTAGCTCTAATTTAGGGGGTTTAAACCACGAGGGCTTACAAGCTAATTACTCTAAAATCCTGAAAGATGTACAAGACAAATGACTTCAACCCTGGGAGCACAGCTTTGTGAAGTGCTACACTAATCAAGTACTTCATTTGGGGAATGTAACCACACAATGCGCAGAGAGTACTTAAATAGCACTGAAAGCACAGTTAGAGCACTCAACCAGTAATTTTTCTCCGTAGTAAATTCCATTGAGCTTTTGTGACAGAATTAACTCGAAGACTAGCGCCAAAAAGTACTCAAGACCAACCAAGAATGTTGTTGCTTACGAGCACTGTGTTCCAATGTTACGCTAAATCATAACAACAGCACCTTCGCACACATCATGGAAGGTATTTGAACAGTATTAAAAGGTACTTAAAAGTGAAGAAACCTTATGGAAAATCTTTGGGAATATGCAAAAGAATCTTCAAGAAGACTATGGGACTCCCCTGCAGTCATCAGATTCCTGATCTTAAGCAACCGAATCGCATATTACAGCCTCAAGATCTTCATTCACATTGGCTTTATCCTAAGTCAAATATATCTTAGCCTCCAGCCGGAGAAGAGATTGGTGAGGAAAGAGTTGCTGCGATAGACATTCAAAATCACGACCGTGGCCAAAATCCTAAGTTTAGGGAATCGGATCGAGATGAGATGATAAATGTCGAAGAGCCTGCTATCGTGCGGGAAAAGGGCCGGCTAAGTGGATCGCGTAACAAAAAGAAGCAAACAATCTTTGATAATTGCACTCATCGTGAGTCCTCTACGTTTGAGTTGGCTTAGACTTCTCAAGTAGCCATCAGACCTTATGGAGGAAGAATCAGAACAAGGCGTTTAAGTCATTGTGGCAAAGTATGAGGAGATCCTGAGAACATGTTTTCTGTATTTCGGATCTAGATACTGTTATAAAGGTTAGGTATATGTGGAGAGCTTGTGAAGCTATATTTCGAGTCTCGAAAGATATATTTAAATATAATGCTTTAGCTGAGTCCAAAGTTTACTGCTTGACTTTTTGATTAATGTTCGTGTAAATTTTAATGCTTGTAATTTAGGGGACGACCTTGTGGCCAAGCGTTGATCAGGGGATGGGGAAGTTAATAAGAGGAATATAGGGCTCAGTGAAGGAAATTGGGGGTCAGACGGCAGGGTGGTCAGAACTTGCCTAATTAGGCAATAATAGGTAGTCAACGGAGAAAAATGAGGGTCAGTAGATCGACACTTTTTTCCCATTATATAATATCAAACTGAATCCTAGTCGGGACTTAAAATTTTCCATCACCGTTAATAGATTAACGTTGTTTATTTACCAACTTCAAATGGTTTTTTAAAGCACCAATGTGCCTTTATGGCAAGGCCGAACAATATGTTGCAAACTTACAATGTCCGGCATTTGATGCTCAAAAAACGACACTCAACCATGACAGGAGCTCGACATTTTTCAACTGCAGGACGTTACTTTCATGAAAATCCCTTGGTAAGGCTTATTATATATTACACATCTAAATTCGTTCTTTTTAAACATAAATTTTAACTAATAGAAATGGAGGGACTTCCAAGCACGGGATCTATTCCACGCATGCAAAGGGGTTTACCTCAAAAACGAAAGATTAAGGATGTAGATAGGGTCATTGCTGTATCATCTGCTAAAGGTGGTGTTGGCAAGTCGACTATTGCAGGTTGACTTCACATTCAAGATTTTCGTACCTATTCGTTAAAAACTAAACATTCCGGTAGTAAACCTTGCATTAGAATATGCTCGTCGTGGATTTCGTTCTGGAGTGCTTGATACAGATATATTTGGACCGTCCATTCCAACCCTTATGAACCTCTCCGGTGAACCTCGTCTTTCACCAAGTTCGTATGTCAGTTTAGCCTATTGAAGAGTTTTGACAGAGATAGACAACCAATTGATACCCCTTTCTAATTATGGCGTCAAAACAATGTCTATGGGATTCCTTATTGGAGAGTCGGCTCCAATTGTTTGGCGTGGACTGATGGTCATGAAAGCTCTCCAACAATTACTTCATGAAGTTGATTGGGGAGGATTAGATGTGTTAGTATTAGATCTACCACCTGGCACTGGAGACACACAATTGACAATTACGCAACAAATAATATTAGATGGTATTGCTACTTAAAATAGAAGATAATAGATGATTCTCACAAATCACAGGTGCAGTAATAATCTCGACACCACAAGACATTGCTCTTAAAGACGCCATAAAAGGCATCAACATGTTTAAAGCAACAAAAACATCAATATTAGGTATGATTCAGAACATGGCTCTTTTCAGTTGTCCACACTGCAATCGAGGCTCGCACGTATTCGGAAATAAAAATGGAGTCAGAGGCGTATGTAAAGAGTATAAAATTCATTTTCTGGGTGACATACCGTTGCATGCAAAAATTTGTGATGATGCGGACAGAGGTATTCCGACAGTTGTTGCTGAACCGACGAGTGAGCGAGCTAAAATTTTCGAAGAAATAGCGGAGAAAGTTGGACGTGAAGTTGGCCTATTTTAAAAACCTTTATGATCATAATGGCAAACTTTGCTTGAAATCAGGTTTCATACCTGTTATTTTCGAGTAGTTGGTGGCACTAGAGTTTTTCTCCGAGAAAGTAGTTTTTATCTTTTGTTCTGTGGTTAACATGTGGTGCTTGGAATTGACGTCTGATTTTCAATAAACCGAGATCCCTTAAAGAATAAATAGGCAGGCTTAACCAAGCCATGTATATAACGTTGTTTAGATATTTTGTCGTAAATGCTGTATGTTTTTTTCGTTTGTGTTAGCCTCCATAAATCTTTTTAAACACTAAACTCCATTACTCCAGATTTAACGCTTGATACTTGCGGAATAGCTATATTGCGAAACTATCACCACTACTACGCAAATCCTTCATCTTCTCCATTCATGTTGTATATATGTCGAGTTCGGGTTTGATCCTTGCGCATAGACTGACCAGATCCAGTAAATCCAACTGTCAAGTATTAGTTTAGGTACATATCAATCGAAGAAATGACATCACCTCTTCCATGTACACCCTCCGGCGTTCGAAACATACTTTCTTTTTTTGCGGTTTTTCCAAATTTTCCTTTAGTCGCGAATTCCTGCCATTTTGATTTACCAGCTTCCAATTCTTTATTCGCTTTAAATTTCTTGGGAACCTTTGGAGGCCTCACAGGGCCATCACTTACTTTACTAGGCTCTCTTTTTGTTTGCTGTGCAAGCTCTGGATTAATATCCGCAGCGGCAGATATTACGTTACTAGGCAACGACGGGGATAAAATATTTGGAGCTGCAACTGGTGTTCCATCAGCTTTACGTTTGTTTGGATTAATAATAGGTTTGATATCTTTAGCCCTCAACGTTTCAGTCGCATTGTAGCTTCTAAATTTTACTATGTAGACAGGGGCTGTTGAAGACCCTGTAATTGAAGTTATTCTAGCAGGATAGAATCCTTTATCGCCGGAGTGCCATTTTGCTAGTACTGTATCATTAACCTTGAAACTTGACGGTACATCTTCATCTGCTGCTGTGGTCGATTTCTTAAACGCAGGGTGATTTTCACGAGACCACTTCTCCTTTGCTGGTGCTTGCTTTTTGGATATTGCCGTGGGCACTGAAACAGGCTTTAGCTCTGCAATTGTAGCTTCGGTAAGGGAAATGACTTGTTCGAGTTCAGTCTTTAATTCCTGAAGCTCTAAATTTTCTGGATCAGCTTGGAGACCCAATTGAACTGTTTCGAGCTAAAATATTTCATAAGCTTTGGGAAGGGTATTGCGTTTGTGAACATACCTGCACTTTATACTCTTTAATCTCATTCTCTAGTGTAGCAATTTGATTACTCATCTTGAGAATATATGGTATGTAGAATTTTGAGTAAAAGATATCTAGAAATTCTTATACGGGTTCAGGTTTTGTAATGTGATTTGATCTGATCAGGAGGATAGTATGGCTTAGGATAAAACCAATCCTTGGCGAACACGATGGTTAGGTTTCTTCCTCAACTTATCCGAGATTATCTCTACGCGAGGATATCATTTATGACAAACCAATTCGAGAGCGTAATCATTTCCTTGAACATCACTTCTAATACTATAAATATTTATCACTTCCACTGAACAAAAAACACACTTAGCCATGCAGGGCTTTAACATGGGACGTTATGTCCCGCCAGATCAAGAAGGAATTAAAAGTGGAAATCAGCTTCACGGTAAGCATGCTCTGGGAGCACGCGCCAAAAAGATTTCTCAGGGTATTTTAACGGTTCGTTTTGAAATGCCTTATCCAATTTGGTGTACAACATGTCCGAAACCTACAATAATTGGCCAGGGAGTTCGATTCAATGCCGAGAAGAAGAAGGAGGGGTATTACTATTCTAGTCCAATCTATAGCTTTCGAATGAAACATGCCGTATGTGGAGGTTTAATTGAAATTCGAACTGATCCAAAAAATACAGCATATGTTGTAACTAAAGGTGCGCGTAAGAGGGATTTAGGGGACAATAAAGAAGAAGAAAGTCATGTCAAATTATTGACAGAAGAAGAGAGAGAAGCTTTACGAAATAACGCATTCGCTACATTAGAGCATACAGTAGAAGAGAAGCAGATATTTGCACAAGCAAAGAAAAGACTCGAAGAACTTCATGATCTATCCGAAAAGCAATGGGACGATCCATATGAAAAAAATAAAAGATTACGAAATTCCTTCAGAGAAGGACGAAAGCAACGAGAACAAGAAGCTAATATTAGTAGGTCACTGCAGGAAAAAATGAGTTTCGGCTATGATCTTTTACCTGAAGATAGTAACGATGCGAAAAAGGCTGGTCTTATCGAGTTTGGTAAGGTAGACATCGATTTGGCTATGAGAAAAGCAACATCAAAACCTCTATTTAATAAAGTCGAAATAACAACTGACCCAACATCAAATCTTTCAAATTTGAAAAGAAAAACTAAAGCTGAAGAAGCCTCTTTGAAAAAAACAGCGGCAATTGTAGCAGAGATTCAAAGTAATACTCGAGCTGCATTAGATCCATTTCTTCTAGAAAATAGATCAAGTAATTTCACCGGCTCTAAAACACTAATTGGATTGAAGCGAAAGCATCCTATTATTGATAAAGGGAATGAAATGAAGACTGCTCGAGTCCTTGTTGATTATGACTCAGATTGAAAAAAATAATTTACAGTATTGTTGTAATAATATACGAAATAGAATATTTCTATTTACATGGAAAACTATTAGATATTCTTGACACATCAGATCAATAATAATCATCATTATGGAGTGAGTAATCATAATATTTCCATTAAACTATTCTAATATGATATAATAGGTCCAAAACTTAGTTTTATCCAAACATGGATAAACTGTTTAGGGTTTTGGTTTTGTCTTGATTGAAAAATTTGTATAATCGGAAATTATTAAAATATAAGAATAAAAGGAATCAAATCTAGCTGCACTATTTGTATCCTTTTACAACAATTTCATCAACAAGGAAAATCATATGCTTTAGCAGAGGAAAATATACCAATACCAATTTTTAACCTAGAAATGATTGATCCTAGATGTAGAGCTATATTTAGCTCTCATGATCATTTTTTGGGAAATCTAGCTCAGGGTCAACCTTAATTCAACTACGTACATACAAGAATTTGATTGCTGGTTTTAGAGCCATATTTCTAGACCCTGGATTATGTCATCAAAAACCAAATACCATGAAGGATTTACGAGAAGCTTGACGTAAAAAAACCGAGGTTTACCTCAAATTTTATCGAAAGTACTCATGAAATATAAAAAAAAGCTAGCTAGTAGTTTTTCAATACTTAAATCCTTAGCTGATTTTCAAACAGCTATCTACTATTGTTGTCGCCAAATGATTCACAGATATCGTAGGAGTTCACTAATTTATTCCGTTGGGCCTACCTAGTCTTCTAAAATTTACCGTCATAAGATTTCTAGAATAGGATTTCGTTACAAGGGCTAGTTGATTTTGGTGTGGGAATTACACAGAAAAACTTCTCATGCACTTGTCTGATGTTCAGTTTCTCCTTCTGGCATGTATGATATCGGAAGATATCCATCATATGAATGAATGTATGAATAAGCAATATATTTTGGCGTCTACGTATTAGCTATCCTTTAAAATAGCGTTGGGCTCGTGCCTGATGGCGCACTGAAAACTGTGTAAGAAATTGGAAAGATAGACCGAGGATAGCGAGAACTAAGTCAGCAAAAAAGCTTTGATCTATTACAGAAATCATTAGGAAGTGTGAGTCAACTGAATTAGCTCATCTTAAATCTATCTAGAATAATTGTCATTTTAGTATACAAATTTGGCTGTTCAGGCTTCTTCGAAATAAAGTAGTTAAAATTAGTTTTCACTCTTGTTTGTGTGACACTTCGAACGGCGAATTTTTTTTCTTCTGTGATCGGTAAGATAAGGGAGAGCTAGAAAGGTTGTCTGGCGTATTTCTAGTAGAGCTAGAGTTCATCGCTCTATTCCTAAGCAGCCATAGTTCGGGAGTGTCCATGTAATCTTGGGATTGGCTGAAGCGGCTACTTCTCTTTTCAATAAACCTAGGGGACGAACTTGACTGATAGCTTTTCTGACCACTGTAGTTTATTTGATAATCCTCACCGTGCCTTTTTATGGGGCTTTCATCGTAAGGGTCAAAGCCAACTTTTCGGCGGGCATCACGACGTGTACGCTTTCGTTCTTCGTCATTAGTACCTGCACCAGTAGTTGATGACTCCTCGAGAAAAAAACTGAGAAGTTCATCAGGAATAGAAAGATGTGATGCCTGTTGAAATTGTTGGAGTGAAGTAAGACGGATTAACATTTCGAGCAGAGATAATGAGGATCGAATCGGACCAAATGGAGACTGTTCAACTGTGTTTGATACTGCTGGATTTGGGCTATTTTTAGCGGGAGATATCTGATTCAATGGTGAAGACGAGCGCGAAGGATCAGGTGTAATCTTAAGACACGATATCTCCTCAGTTAGATCTGTTGATGTGAGAGTTTGTGTGGAGGAATTGGATTCTTCTCCTGAAAAGGCCGAGCCACACTCCCGCTCGTCTTCTGTATCTACCTCCTCGTTTTCAGCATAAACCTCGAATGCAAGCCATTCCGGATCAAGGCCTGCAGGGAGATGCCAGGACATATTTTGCATCGATGATAGCTCGTCATTTCTTTCTAACGGTAAAATGGAACTTTCCCTGAGAACTTGAGAGTCGGCATCATCTTGAATTTCGAATTCTTCTTCCGCTTTAAAATTACTTTCTTCTGGTTCCTCGAACCATTCGCGATGGATCTCGCTCTCATCCATCATCCTTCGCGGCGGTTTTGCATTGATATCTCTCTTCAATAGTAATACAGGACTATTTGTCTCTTCCGTATACCTAATATTGAGAATTTTTCCTGTATCAGCATAGAAAATTTTTCCGATTTGATAAATTGGAAAATATTCTCGAATTCCTGCTAACTTTACGCCTCTATACGGACCTGGCTTGGATTCACCATCCTCTTGTGAATGTACTCGGTCATCTTCTAGGTCCTCAATAATCTCTAAATAATATGAGTATTCATTTTGATTTTCATGTGCAGCTGATGATGGAGACTCTGGAGTTTCGACAGTCGGAGTTAAGGATGGGTAAGAGTGAAGCTCATCAAAGGCCTTTTGCTTTTGTTTATCAGCTTCTAGTCCATTGATAGGCGATCGCATAAGCTTTACTCTAGCCTTATGTATGACCTCTTTCCATGTCGTCTCTCGAACACCGTCCTCATCGTGATTCGAAGGATACGAATGTCCTGCAAAAAGCATGTACAGGGTGAGCGTAAATGTTGGACCAATTTGGATATGTGATCCAGGAGAGACGAAATACTGTGTGTCTCCTGCTGTTAAAAATGTACTGGCTTGTAGAAGTCTCGACGGTGAGACAGAAGGTGGCAAAGTAGTAGAAAGATTGACCCCTGAGGTAGTGATAGCAAGATTAATGAGCGGGACAGCATCTTCAATTCGAACGATTAATCTTTTAATATCTTTAACAATTTTTTCAACCTCATTTTTATGGGCTATTAAAAAGCTGGCCCTTTCACTTGTGTGTCTCGACTTTTCCTCGGCATTAGCAGCTTTTTCAAGCCTAACTCCCAAAGACTGAACGTCCCATCTGATAGCCCTGGTTAATGTAACTGCAGACTCAAGTGTGGTGTTTCCTCGGGCAGAACTATTTAGTTTAAGTTTAATAATTTAGTAACAGGCTTCAATAAGCCTACATTAGTTCTATAAGATCTATAGCTGGTGATATTATCTGTAGAGTAAGAGATGAGGAAAGCTCATTTTATTTGAAGAATACTAACCCTAATTTTGCCATCCAAACGTTCTTGCAATGCGTGGAGTTCACGATAGTCAGTTCGATCACTGACTGTCTACAGCGCAAAGCATGTCAACCTTAATCTAGCTTGTTTCCAAAACAATTGGACAACTAACCCTAAGTAACCTTGAGGTTTGACTAATGGCAAATGAAGCAGTTATCCCGATTCCAGAACTATAGATTCTTCAGAATTGAAATTTGAACATTCTACATTGAGAGACTAACCGTATAGCATAATTCATAGCATGTTGAGTGACCTAGCAATTTAGTATTTAAATATTAGCACGTGACTAGTCCAACCTGTGAGAAAGATAATAACCTACTTTGGCTAAAATTTCCTCCATAACTACCATCCCATTAAAACATCAGAAGTATGAATGAAATAAACAAGATGAAATTTTTGATCGAGAGGGAAAAGTTATTGAACACTAAGTTGGGTCTGTCTTTCATCTAACAGACTTGGCGAATAACGATGCGGCCGGCTAACAATATTTAAAGAGTCGAAGTATATGCACTTCATAAATCTTTGAGGATGTTCATTACCTCCCCACTTAGTGTGTCAAGTACAAATCAACGGTCAATTTTATGATCTCGTACTTGAACAATAGTCGTATGAGAGAAAGCTTGATTCAAACACCAATTGAATAATCATTTAATAATAGGGGTCCATATTGTCAAAGGCCCCTCTACCGGACATTCTTAATGTCATGTAATTAATTCGTAATATTTTTCTTTTTACTGTATATTAAACTCGTTGATTTTTATGACTTACGATTATAAAAGTACCTTTAAAACGTTAGTAATTCGATGTCAAGAGCCAGGTCGGTCCATTCCGTCTATGATTCAAGAAAAGAAGCCAAAAAGTTACCAAGTGCTGAAGAATTGACAAACGTTAGTTATATGTAAGGGCACTATTAGATAACCCCCTTTTTGTGGCCTATTCTACACTGAATCATAATAATAGTTTGTCAAGCTATTAATTTGCACTTGAGATATATGTCACGTGATTTAACAGACGTAGTAATAAGACCCTAAGCGGTTAGCTTATAACGATACTAGTGGGAGTATTTATACTAAAACTCCGACCTAGGTGACGCCTCTAGCTTTATTAAAGTATTCTAGCTTGAGTTCTTGCCTGCCGTGCACGTCTATCATTGTGATTTCTATCTACTGCTAATTAAATTTACAACAATAAAGCTCAAAAATTTAGGCACCCAAGAACTCTATCGCCTACCAAATCGCCCATCATGTCAAGTTTACCTAAAAGTGTTTATCTGGAATCAATAGTTCTGATATTATTGACCAGCCACGACAACCTCTAAAAGCTGATGATTTTAAATTAAAATGGCCTCGTAAGGAAGAACCTGAGAATAAGAAAAATAAAAGCGAATCATCTGAAATTTTGTCAACTTCCAAAGGCGTCTACCATAATGACTACCTAGAATATCCCTGCCCCAAACCGCTCCAATCTGCACATGATCCTATCTCAGTTGAGCAAACAATACCAAATACTTCAAAAATTGATGATAGTCTTATACATAATTTAATTAATAAATCAATAGAAGACGCACTCAAAACACATTCCCCGCCTGAACCAAAACCTTCCTCCCATCAAATTACCTCCTCTTTCATCAACATCTTCCCAATAAATCAATTTCCGTCCCACCATCAGAACGAAATCCACGCCCCTCAAATCACAAAGTTTTCGGGAAAAGCCAATGTCGCTCAGTATATTGAAGACTTGGAAGATAGATTTTTTCTGCAACCTTATTCCCATGGCACAGATCGCAAGAAGGTAATAGTCGCAATATAAAATCTCTGTGGAGCAGAAGACGATCTAACCTCAAACGCACCAAAGCAATGGGCCAAGCTTGAAGTACGTCTAAACCCTCATCTGAAGGATAATTGGACTGCATTTTCCGAAAGGCTCCGTCTTAGATATCAAAACACGCCATTACATCAAAAAAGGGAGAAGAAAGACAGAATCTTACACAAAAAGGCAAAACTGTGCAATGGTACAAGCAGCAACTCGAGCTCCTGTGTTGCGAGACGAATTTTCCTAATCAGGTTGGGGGAGAAGACTTTTACAAAGGACTATCTCTCTTTCAAAAGATAAACTTGCAAGCATAGCATTTCTAGATCGCCAAAATTATGAACTTCTATCAAACCATGTTGTACAATTTGACGAAGCATATCTATCCCACCAACGTGAGAAAATTTTTGACAATCCTAATAGGGCTACAAGACCCTTTGACATACCAAATCTAAACTCATCACCTTTCCCGCTTAACAATTTCAGTCATCCTCTTCCCTGATCTATTGATTCCAATGGTAGAATAGCTTAAGAAGTCAGAGATTACCGCAAATCCAATAACCTATGCATGTTCGATGGCTGTAATTATCGAACACATCTCTGCCCTAAATTAAACGAAAAATGCAGAAAAGAAGGAAAGCCGATGCCTATTAATCCTGACACTTTACCACCCAAGGTTCGATCTACTCTAAAACTTTCACCGTCTTCAGAACCTTCATTTACCATTTCCAGTCTCAGTAATCCCCAAATTATTGAATTCATAGGATAGGTTGAAGGAAGAGAAATCAAAATACTTAAAGATGGAGCGGCTTAAGTTAATGCATGTGTACATAAAATCATGAACTTAAAACAAAATAGAGAAAAGGTTTTTTACATAAACCCATATTTATATTTGATGGAGCCATTTCTGTAAAAGCTAGTGATTCATACGAATCTTCATTGTTCACCATAATACCAGAACTATATGAAGGAAATGTTAATTTTGTTGAAGCACCTATTAGAACACATGATGTAATTTTAGGATTACCATGGCTACGTGAAGTAAATCCAGATATCGATTGGATTTCAAGAACAGTGAAGCGCCGAAATTCCATAGCACCGGCACTATCTTAAGTGTCGCAAAACATCAACTTAGAACAATCTGAAATCTTTGATTTAGACTTTAATGAGGAATTAAATGCTCAATTCAGACAACATGCCAACCCTAGCAAATGCGCCTCCTTAAGTAATGATGCTCATGCCGAAGACGACGAGAAATTGTTGGCTGATAATCTTAAATGCATGGAAAAGGTATTTTCTAAGGATCAAGCGTCACTACTTCCACCATATCGTGAAGGTCTCGATATGATAACCGAAATTCCACTAAATGCATTCCCGCGAATCGTACCCATGGCTAGATTATCCGACAAAGAAAAATCTGAAGCTAAAAAACAAACAGAAGAATTCTTCAAAAAGGATAGATATGTAAATGTAAAGCTCAAAGTCCTGCTAATATTTTTTTCGTACAAGAATCTCACTCCAAAGAACTCAGAATGTGTATGGACTTTAGAAACCTGAATTCTATCGCTAAAAAAGACAAGTACCCATCTCCTCACATCGATGATATTCTAGACAAACTTACAAATGCTAAATACTATACACGACTAGATATAATCTCTGCTTATAACATGATTCGAATTAGTCCTAGTCATGAGTGGAAAACGGTCAATAGAACACCTGACGGATGCTTTGAGTGGCTGGTTATGCCCTTTGGACTTACAAATTCACCTCCAACATGGCAATCGTTCATCGATCAAATTTTTGGAAATCTAAATTAAGGAATTGTCTCTTATGTTCACGATTTTTTGGTTTTCGCCCAAACAAAAAATGAACTTCACAAAAGAACGATTGCAGTGCTAAAAATTCTGAACTGAAACAAACTTTATTGCAAACTTTCGAAATGCGCCTTTGAAGTTGAAGAAGCAGATTTTTTAGGTTTTGTGATAAGTCATGCTGGCTTAAAATTAAGTCCAAAACGTATAGCAACAATCGCAGAATGGCCAGCCCCTAAAACTTTACAGCAACTACAACAATTCCTAGGATTTAAAAATTTGTATAGACGATTTATCAATCAGTACTCAAAACTAGCATCAGGTATGACAACTTTATTAAAAAAAGAAGCAACCAAAAATAAGTTCGTATTCAATGAAAACGCACTCGATTCTTTTAACAAAATTAAATCATGCTTCATATTCTCACCCATAATTCGCCAATGGGATCCGATTCTACAAGAAATACTTGAAACTGATGCATCGGGCGGCGAAATATCTAGCATCCTCTCACAAGTAATTGATGGAAAAAAAAGGCCTATAGCATTCTGGAGCAGGAAGCTTCAACCAGAAGAAACGAGGTATGGGAAACCTGATCAAGAATTGCTCGTAGTTGTCGGTTCTCTTGCACATTTACGGGTATGCTTAGAAGGCGTACAACACAAAATAAAAATATACAGTGATCATGCAAACTTAGGATACTTCAAATCTAAAATCCGTCCGAATCGTCATCAAGCAGATTACATAGAAAAATTAGCAGCTTACGATTTCGACATTAATTATTTTCCAGGAACAAAAATCCCCGACAATGCAACCTCTAGACGTCCCGACTATTTTTCAAAGTCTACTGAAAACACACAAAAATGGGCACTCAACTTCAAGGATACAACATAAATTCAATCGAAATCAATGCAGTCGTTGATTTAGAATTCAAGGACCTTATGGAAGATGCCCTAAAAAATCTAAAACCCATAAACCGTACGGTATACTAAGCCCCCTCCCAACTCCAGAAGGAAGGTAGACTAGGGTAGGCATGGACTTTATAACGGACCTACCAAAAACAAAGAGTGAGAATACGGCAAGTCTTACATGCATTGACGC
The DNA here is from genome assembly GCA_003957845.1 of Oidium heveae. Lineage (NCBI taxonomy): Eukaryota > Fungi > Ascomycota > Leotiomycetes > Helotiales > Erysiphaceae > Oidium > Oidium heveae. The sequence continues at coordinate 15,445 of QVIK01000469.1, forward strand.
AGCAACGAGGTGTGGTAGATTTATGCCTTGTAAACTTGCTGGACTCATAGCGGAAAAAGCAGCAAATCTATTTCGTTAAGGAGTAGTCAGACAGCACGATATTCCAAAGCTCTTCATCACTGACCATGGCAAATAATTCATAAGTAAATTATGGAAATAACTAGGATCCGCTTTGGACTTCGAACAAATACCCACCACCACTGCATATCAACAGGGAAATGGACTTGCAGAAAGAATCAACCAACCAATGGAATCACATTTAAGATCATATTTCAACTTCGAGCAAGATAATTGGGATGAACTCTAACCACTCCAGACCACCGACTTGAGGGGAGTTACAGCTAATACAATGAAGCAAATCGAACATAAGGTTAGTAGAAGAGAGATCTTGATAGACTTGCCTTTGTTTTTAGCTCACTCAATACTAGTAAGAAGAAGGATACTTAATCTTCAGATATGTAGAAGGCAGGGACTTATAGCCTACACCTGCTGAATTTTCCTTGTAGAATTGATCAAAGCAGAGCATCAAAGGCTTAGTCAAAATGAAAGAGTAAGGTTTTTTGTGGACAATGTATAGTTTTCTATGGATTATAAACAGTAGTCTAGCAAAGACTTGTAAGTTGGAGTTTGATTGTTAAGTAATATCAAACAAAGTTGTCAGGACAACCTCTAATACATCGCCATATACGCCGCCATCGCTCTGGTTTTCCAGTGGTTGGTCGGTCTAAATATCTATGTATTATGGAAATGGCTTCACGATATTTTCATACTATAGACTGGCTGTTTTAATCACAGTTAATTAATAATATTATTTCAAGTCGAGATTTGTAATCTTCTCATACTAAATTTCTCTACTTTGTATCTCGACAGTTTATCTTATCGCTTTTCTACTCCACTCTTCAAAATTCAATTTGTATGCTGCCCTTATTTAGGCTATGACACAGTGACAGTGTTTATTTATAGGCTAGATTATTCAACCTTTCATAAAGTACACTTATGCGTCAGATTCCATTTGTAAATGCCACTACGAAGTACAATCGCTATTCTTTCACAATTGGTCGCCACTTAACTGTTAACATCCATCCAAAAAAAAATTGAAAACCCGGAATTATCCAGACATGCCTCCACCATATTGCAAGTATTCACCTCACGAAATGTAATTATGTCTATTAGATTTGAACCAACCATCTCCCGTCTCAAGCAGAGTAGGTGCTGAGGTTACGCTGGCTTTACTTGGGAGAAGGGTCCAGACGGCATACCATACTACCATCCGACTCATTCTTCAATTTAGTGTCATGGTAACTAAAATTTGAATAGATTAGCTGGAAGCTGGGATCAACCTACCAATCAGCAGAGATCTGAAGATTTTGATCGCAAAACCCAAAACTGAGAGAGAGGAAATCTCCGATCGGGGTAAGTTTATTTACTCTATGATTACTGTTTTTGCGGAGCTCAAATTTTCTGAGAGGGTTTTCTAATACGAAAATTCTTGTCAAAGTACTGATAACTTCGTCTTCATGAAAAATACACATCGATATTTCCACGAGTTGTCTAAAAGTTGGTCTATGCTTAATATGTATCCTGAGCCAACGAACACACTCAGCGGGATCTACCAACATATCATCTACTTGAACACTTATCGAATCCTCTCTAAGAAGTCCGTTGAACTGAATGACTTCTGTTTTCCTTGGGTCAAAAGACACCGCATTATTGCTTGCTCACGTCAATAAACTGTCTACTTCTTGCTGTCTCGCTTTCTCAGACTTAATGATAATACGCCTAGTACCCTGAATTCCAATATCATCCGGGAAGCTAAAACGAGCTCTTGAATTTCCGCTGCGTAAAGACTCTGCCGTATGTAGGAAGAACGAAAGAGGAGATAACGGGGATCCTTGAAGAGCCCCACAAACCAAACTTTTTGGACTAGTTACCCTTCCAGATATCTGACTTGCACACAATTCGATTCAATAGAAAGGAGTGTGCCTATCGAAGTATCCTATCGGGCTAGTCCTGAGCCTAAATCCTCCATAATAATCGATCGTGTCGAACTGAGTTAAAAGCACTTTTTACATCTAAGGTCACGAACGTTAAAGTCCAGCCCTGACTTTAAGCCTCCTCGATGTCATTTACTATACAAGAGACTTAATCGTTAGCTGATCCTTTAGGAAGAGCTCCAAATTGCTATTGTTCCACTATATCTGAGGTGATTGCGAGATGTGACATTCTTTTAACAATTACTCTTTCCAACCCCTTTTCTTAACATGAAAGTAGAGTAATAGGTCTCAACCCATCTGCTTTAGACAGATCACACTTTTTGTTTGCAAGAAAAACAATCTCTGCTAGCTTAAAGCACGAAGGGTGATGACTGAATCATAGACATGCTTGAAATAATTTGGTGAAGAATAATCCTATACTAACCCAACAAGCACTTATGAGCTTCGTTGAGATTCCACAAGCGCCAGGAAAAGTGTTTCCACTATTAGTAGTAAATAAACGTACTTTTACTTCTGTTAGCTCATCCATACAAGGAATATGATGCTCTCCTGGTATAGTACATGAAGGGAGATCATCAGAGCTTTGAAATCTTGCCAAAAGATAGCCTCGTAGCAAAGTTGCTCGTTAAACCTGATCTGAAACGATCCTCTCTTCTTGTATAAGAAGTGGGGGTTTCTTAGATTTTTTAGGGGAGGCCCAATGCATAAGTTTGAAAACGTCCGAGGAAGAGTTCATCGCTTCCACCTGTCTTTTCCAATACTCTCTTTTTGAGGAAGCTACAACAGCGCGGTAAAATTTTCACACGCACTTTACGCTCAGCCCTAGATATTGCATCTTGATAGTTGAAAGGAACAAATTTATATTTTGGTGTCCACCATGGCGCAAATTTTCCACAACCTCGATTGATGCGTATGCCGGTTGCCTGAATAGGCTCCTTGAATACTTTAAAATCATCATACGCAGAATTATCTACCTTTTCGATAGAGTCTAGAGTAGATAGGAGAGGGAGCCACTGAGCCACAAATTCAGCAAATCTAGGCAGTTCAATTTTTGTGACTCGGATCTGCCCTTGTTTCTCGATAGACACGCAACAGCGGCAAGGAACTGAGACACATATCGGGAGGTGATTGTTAGTCATACATTCATTGTGTACTACCCAAATTCCGGCCTGGATAGTATTTATCCAAGCTAAGTCTAGGGTATTTCCGACTCTATGCATAGGCTCACCTATGATTAGACAGGACAAGTTATATCTCTCAGCCCAACTTTCAATCTCATCTCTTTGTTTGTATGTATGAGGAGCCCCACGTTGTCATGGCCAATGGACAGAATTAAAGTCCCCGTTTATGACTGGCCAAGGAGGTGAAGCCCAATTGAGAAGTGCTAGTACTGCTGAAGGGCCATGTAGAGCTTTGTGCACATTAAAAAACGATATACTGTTGACAGTCACCAAGCAGTAATCTCTGGTCGGCAGTGGAAGAAAAATTTGCTTCGCATTGATCTGTGAATTATCCTTCCGTGTGCATGTGACAGCTAGAGGACGTGCAATTTCAGTGGCAGAAGGCACATGACAGTCGAAGGAAGGATGGGACTTTGTATGACCTAACCATCACATGGTTCTTGAATTAGCAGGACATCAATATGAGCTCACAGACTCTTGATAAGGCGATGTCGTGCGTTGTGCCCCCTATTCCTAAATTGATTGATATAAATTTAAGTACTTGTAGGGGAGATTGACGGCCCTGTGGGTCGCCTTTCATAAGCGCATCGCATCAACTGCTGAGTCTTCGACACCTGATGCTTTTGATCCGCTAGAGGTACTATCCGTGTTTTGGCTGTCTATTACCTTAGATGTGCTTTCTTCAGTAGTAACTGCCTTCAAACCAGCTTCTTTTGCTGGCGGTAAGCATTTGAAACTCGCACTCTCCCGCTTGCCTGTACGTTTTCAGTTGTTCCCCTGTGGGCATTTCTGATCTAGTCGGGCGAGTAAGGCAGCGACAGTTATTGGAGCGATGAGGTCCCGTGCAATTTCTTCATTTAGTAACTGCCAGATACACGTTTTCTCTATGCATGGTCGAGCCGTAGTTTCCACATGATGGAGCTCTTGAGCAGTTTTTGGATGAGTGATGGCCATTACACAGTTTGCAAAATGGGGTTTTTTTCTTTTTGTGGGGCATTGCTAGGCTAGATTCGTCATTTATTCTGAAGCCAGGTCTTGGAGCTTTTGCAAAAAGTGCCGTCCACGTTCTATGTGTAGCTACGGAGTTGTTTTGATCATATAATTTTAAAAATAAGGGCATTTTCAAGGACACTCTCTCAATTTAATCAGCTAACATTGTGTTGTTAACTTTAACTTTGCCTTGCAAAGTACGTATATAAGCTGGAACTGTTGGTACGATCATTGATACCCAGTTCTTAGCAGGTTCTAATTTTGCACCGGTCATAAAGAGACTGTGTTACCCTTCGAGAAATTTTCCTGTGCATCGTCGTTACATGGGCTGAGAGCAAAGACTGTGTAGACTGGCTTAATTCTACCAATTGATGCGGGTGAGATCACTAGTTTCTTGACTTTAACTTCGCGAATGCCAGCAGGAAATAAATTCCGCCACTCATGCTCATGTGGTAGACGAAGGAAGATTTTTTTTTCTGCCTTGATAGGTGATATTGATTCAGCCTCACGAGGTTGTCTTATAGATAAGATGTTAATAGCTTGGGGATCATTAAGGCGATCTATATGACTATTATTTCTGACTTGGGCTGATTATTTAGTGTTAGCAATTGTGACACGAGCTTTCTTTTAACCATTTCGTGTCACCGTTGCCCAGCTTTGTTGTATAGTTTAATTTTCTCTGGGCTGTATCCCATAATTAGGAGCTCTCGATATTTGATACGTAATAGGAGTGGCTACTGCTATTGGCTTACTCAATAGATAAATGTTATGAATTCCGCTCTATTTCTTTTGCTGAGGTTTGGAGGGGATAAGCGGAGGTGTAGGTGATGAATCGGGTGCCGCAAATTTAGAAATCGCTTGTCGGAGATATATTTGAAAACAGTAGCTTCTTCTTTGGAGATTTTTTAATTAAATTAGCGAGTACGCTGTCAATGTTACTGATAACTCTTGCACATGTTAGAATGCGTGCTTGCCAAGTACGTTCGTGGCACTGCCGTAAAGCAATAATTTCTGCCAGCTCTTGTGGAGTAAACTTGGACATGTTACTCGTTTCTCTTCCATTATCATTTTGGGAAGTGTTTGGTATTTACCCTTTTTAAGATAAAACAGGTTCACAAATGTCTATCGACCACTGTAGTTAGTGTTCAGCGGAGTTGGAGTTGATGGAGTTTGTGCTCGTTGAGATGAATTGAAGGGGTCAGAAAGGTGGTTAAGCGGGGGAGTCAGGGGAGGTAAAGGGCTCAAATCCATCGAAATAGCTGAATTATCTTCAACAACATTTATTATGTATGTGTATATGAGAATATATCAAGTTGTGCTCTTCATTCGAATATCCCCACCCCCCAGTATGACGTAATACTAATATGCCCCACTTCACTTTCAGACTAATAACGAGCAGCAAGCAAGAAAATAATTAACTGAAAACACGCTGTAAAATTGTAAGTATTCGATTAGTGATATCAATTATGTCGGACTTGAACTCGTGGGAGGATGATCCTGCCGCTCAAGACGATGGTATCTCACGCCAAACTCAGCAGATGAATTTAAATATTCAACAGAAGGCATCTGCAGGAACATTCAGACCGGACGCTCCATCCTTTCAGCCTGCACAGAATTTCGAACAATATAGTGTAGATTCATACCAGAATTACTATGGACAACGGGCCAATCAAATCCACAATAATTTTTCACAGTATAGCCAACAAACTACTTTACAAAATCCTTCTGCCACCAGACGCTTTATAGAAAATCCCACAAATCTCTCAGATTTGAATACTTCGACCACAACAAAAGATAATGCTCCAAAGATACTAAGTATTGCCAGTGATTCTCCCAAGCCTAAAGCCAAAGTCCTTTCAATCGGGCTCGCCCCAACTGTTGGAAAAAAAAAAGCAAATGCTAGCTCAATAGAGCCAGTTGTCACTCAAGATCCAGGAGCCAAAACAACTGTTACGAAAGCATTTGAAAAAAGCTTGGAGAATGGGAAAATAACTACTGCCCCTCCATCTGGACGATCGAGTCCCTCCCGTGGAGCAACGAAATCAGCCGTACAGGACGTAGATGCTGTACAGAAGGAAATAGCCTCTGCTGATGTTGACGAAGAAACTCTTAAAGATATCTACGGGAAGGAACATGTCAATATCATCTTTATTGGCCATGTTGATGCGGGAAAATCAACTCTCGGGGGGGCTATCTTAATTCAGAGTGGAATGATTGATCAACGGACTTTAGAAAAATATAAAAAAGAAGCCAAAGATATGGCACGTGAATCATGGTGGATTAGTTGGGTATTAGATCTTAATAAGGAAGAAAGGTCCCAAGGAAAGACAATTGAAGTTGGGCGCGCTTTCTTTGAGACGGATAAGCGGCGATACAGTATCTTAGATGCTCCAGGCCATAAAACATATGTACCGAGCATGATTGGCGGGGCTTCTCAAGCTGATGTCGGTATATTAGTTATTAGTGCACGGAAGGGAGAGTATGAAACTGGGTTTGAAAAAGGTGGACAAACCCGAGAGCATGCAATGTTGGCAAAGACACAAGGCGTAAATAAATTAATTGTGGCGATTAACAAAATGGATGACCCAACAGTCGAATGGTCAGAAAAACGTTACAATGAATGTATTGCAAAGCTCTCTCAATTTCTGAAAGCAACTGGATATAATCTCAAAAATGACATTCATTTTCTTCCAATAGCGGCACAACAAATGCTAGGATTGAAAGATCGAGTGCCAGAGAAGATTTGTCCCTGGTATAAAGGCCCGTCACTCCTTGAATATCTCGATAGTATGGCAGCGCTTGAGCGTAAAGTCAACGCACCTTTTATGATGCCTATAAATGGGAAATATCGGGATATGGGTACGATTGTTGAAGGGAAAATAGAAGCTGGCGCTATTAAGAAAGGCATGTCTCTTATAATGATGCCGAATAGAGAAAAGGTTGAAGCTGCCGCAATCTATGGCGAAACTGAAGAAGAAGTCACAGTAGGGCAGTGTGGAGATCAGATAAGATTACGACTACGTGGCATTGAAGAAGAAGACATACTGCCTGGTTTCGTTTTATGTTCACCCAAACGGCCAGTACACTGTGTGTCGGCTTTTGAAGCACAAATTCGGGTCTTAGAGTTGAAGAATATTCTGTCTGCTGGATTTAACTGCGTTTTACACGTTCATTCCGCAATTGAAGAGGTTACTTTCGCTGCATTGCTTCACACTCTTCAAAAAGGAACCGGAAGAAAAAGCAAGAAGGCACCAACACATGCTAAGAAAGGTGATAGTATAATCGCGCAGATTGAAGTTATTGGTGGAGCGGGGACAGTATGTGTAGAGAGATTCGAAGACTACCAACAATTGGGTAGATTTACCCTCCGCGATCAGGTACGTTTCTTTTCATAAATATCTTACTTGATAATAACTAAGCACTACAGGGTCAAACGATTGCTATTGGAAAAATTACTAAATTGATCACTAATGAACAAAATGATAAATGATTTAAATATGCTTTCCTGTTGGACTTATTGCAAGGCAAATACTTCTATTTTGAGAGATTTTATTGGTGAAATCCAGGATTAAAATATTAGTCGGTTAGATTAGTCCTTGGCCTAACTTAAACTAACTGTAGTCATCTGTAGTGGCATTTCTGTCACTCACTGTATATGGCCTTTCGCATTTACGCTAGCCTAATAAGATGGTTATATTAATCCACGATCAATTATATTTGTCAAAGACAACAATTTCCATAGCCTTGAAATAATTTCTAAATTCAATCATTTAGAGCCCGAAGTAATGGCAGACAGAATAAACAATATCTCATCCCTTTGCATTCTAGACCTGAGAAGAGCCCAAAGAATTTGAATTGGCATCATTTTGAGAAAAAATTGAATAGATTTTGACTTTTTTTTAACAATGGAGACTTGGACTAATGCAAATTGTAATCGTTTTAACTTTTCCAAATATTAATGAATTGAGTAGTTACAGTTTGACATGTAAAGTGAGAAAAAAAATTATTTAAAAGAATGCTTACTAGCTGTATAGATTCGCTTAGCATTGGTAAAGAGACTTTAACTTTTTATCTGACAATTTACATGTAAAGATGTCGAGCTACCAAATTCTTCTAGAGCCGTGATGTGTTTATTTCCAGTCAATCAAGAAGATAAAACTTGTCCAATATCCAAAATTTTTTGAAAAAAAAAAATAGTCGATGCCGAAAATTTTGAGATGTTCATCTCAGTTTTCACGCGGTTGTAGATTTTTAAGGATTGGCCTTGTATGTAGCTATAGTAGTGGTATAAAATACTTACATACGATGATGACGAAAGATGTCATGAAGGTAGAAGAGAAAAAAGGAGAAACCCCAAAAGAAACATCGAAAAGACGATGGAACAAGATGGGAGGGGAGAATGGTGGCGGTGGTGATCGTAGGAGTAGTAGTGGACAAAGAAATAAGAAAATCAAGAAGGCAGCTATGAAAAAGTTGGAAGGAGGAGTTGAAGATATATTACTACACGATGTTATCGCTCTATTGAAAAAACTCGAAACAGAGAATAAACATGAAAATGAAAATGAAAATTCATCTTTGCAAGAGGATAAGATAGATAAAGGAACTGACTGTAGTTTACCCAAACCGTTTACGGAAATTCAACTTGATGTCAGAGAAATCTCCTCTACAGGTGATGGACTTGCCATTGATGTAAAACACAACCAGCAACAGCAACAGCAGCGTATTTACGTGGTACCCTTTTCTACTCCTGGCGATATAATAAAAGCAAAAGTCATCAAACATCATGATAATCAAAAGAATAATAGTAATGATAGTCAAATTTATAACTATACCCAAGCAGACTTTATATCAGTAATTAAAGCTGGACCACTACGAGATGATAGTAGGATTAAATGCAAATATTTTGCAACCTGCTCAGGATGTCAATTTCAAATGATGGATTATCAAACACAATTACAGCATAAGAAAAAAGTCATAGAAAGGGCTTATCGTAATTTTTCGCGTTTACCTCAACAGATGTTGCCTTTGATTGGAGATACTATTGGTAGTCCCTTACAGTATGGTTATCGAACGAAACTCACACCACATTTTGATGCTCCAAAGGGTTATATCAGTAAGGCAGATAAGATGCGAGGTGTTAAAAATCATTTTAAAGAGACACCCAAGATTGGATTTAACGCTAAAGGTGCAAATTATACTTTAGATATTGAAGATTGTCCTATTGGAACTGATGCTGTACGAATGGGCATGAAAAGAGAAAGACAAAATGTGGCAGAAAATATAGAGAAATACACAAAAGGAGCTACCATACTTCTCCGAGAAAGTACTCTTCGATTGCCGAACAATGAACTTAATCTTACTACTACTACTATTCCTAACACTATCAAAACAGTTATCAGTTCTAATCATATTGACTTTAAATCATGTGTTACCGACAATAGAGCTAAAACTACCGAATACGTTGATCAATTCATCTTTACGAATATTGCCAATGAATTTTTTCAAAATAATAATTCGATTCTTCCACGATTTACGCAATATATCCGAGAAAATATTCTTCCACCGCAGCAGTCAGTATCATCACTATCATCATCTCACCCTACCCGGATTCGACATCTAGTGGATGCATATTCTGGTTCAGGACTTTTCACAATTACGCTTTCCTCTCTCTTTGAAAGTTCGCTCGGTATTGATATTTCGGCCGCTTCGATTAATTCCGCCCAAGAAAATGCTCGTTTGAATAATTTATCCCCTACGCAGGCGAGATTTATAGCTGCCGATGCATCTCAACTTTTCAAGGAGATTACTTTTAATCCCGATGAAACAGTTGTCCTCATCGATCCTTCACGAAAAGGTTGTGATGATACTTTTATTCGCCAACTTCTTAGCTTTGCTCCTCGAAGAATCGTATATGTTAGCTGTAATGTTCATACCCAAGCTCGAGATGTTGGCAAGATTATTAATGGATTATCACCATCAATTAACTGTACCGATGCAGATGATGATGAAAATAATAAGCTGAAGACAGAAAAGATAAGAAAACCGTCATATCTTTTAGAGAGTCTCGTTGGTTTTGATTTCTTTCCACAAACAAGTCATGTGGAAAGTGTCGCTATTTTGAATAATGTAAAATAAATCTTAAAAAAAAACGCCCAGATTTTCATATGTCTATAAGTATCCTCAGGTGAAAAATCCTCCAAGTGAATTTTATATAAAGATTTTATAATTCCTAGTGTTAAAAATTTTTTGAGGTTTAAGTGAATTGTGGAGTTGTATGTACTGTAAATCTAGACTAGGAAGGTATGTATATAAATGCTCATATGTGAAAAGAAATTCTTTGAGATCTTATTTCACGACCAAAGTGCAAGTTTGGACAAACAATGGTGTCGCAGCTCGGCGCACGTCATTAATTTTCAAATTAGCTTATGATGAGCACAAGGTGCCATCATGATCTAAGTCGCTGATAATATTAGACTTCTGGTATGAAACAATCTACTGGTCTAATGTCAATCTATGATTTAGAATTTGTTTGCGTATTCTTATTCACACTTATAAAGATTTCTAGTCAAAGAGATGGTCCCATTTTATAGTACTGGTCAAGGTAGAAATCATCCAAGAGATAATTTGTTTAGCAGCAGAATGATGAATGCAGTGTCAGGGATGAAGATAATTAGTCTTGTAAAATTTTTCTAGGAAAGACAGAAATCTAATGAAATACTCAATTTATAATTGTATTATCAATATTAACTTATCTTAAACAATTGGTCTTCTTATACCTTATTTGTGTTCTAAACTTCACCATTAATATCGACTACTCACGTTCTGATGTACCTATTTGAGAATCTTAACTAAGTCGACTAATTAACTGAATGCCTTTAGGTTCCAAAGCACATTTCTGGACCCAAAATATTTATATAAAAACAAGTATATGAAGGAAGGGAAGACATTAATTAGCATGAAGTCATCCAACTATAGATTTTAGAATTATCCTATATATAAGCCTTACAGAAAATCCGATAACTTCTTTAAATCTCACACACTGTAAGTAAAAGCATAAGACTAATATTTCTCTCTTTCAAAATTTTACTTACTTTACTTGAAGCTTTCATTATCTAATAATATTTTGAGAGCTTCAACCGCAATATCTAAAATTTCCTGATTCTTTGATTTTTTTAGACACTCTTTTAAAATCTCAATCCCTTTTTCATTTTTGATTTTCTCAACACCCCACTTTCCAACCTCACCCGGTGCCGAGAGAACATTAAGAACACAAACTACACCTCTGTGACGTAATTCTTCTTGATCTTCCTCACAAAGTCTGAGTAAAAGATGGGCTCCGCGATCTCTTTCCAGAATAGAGTTGACAGCCGTATCCCATTGTGTTAAACTAGCAAGTGCACCACCAGCAGCTCTACATGTAGCAAGATCATGAGCGTCAGTTAAGGCAAGCAAAATATGCATACGATTACTAGCTTGTTTTCCACCATCAGTAAATTTGGCGACTCCTTCTGGAGATTGAACAAGATTGCAGATCAATTCAACAGTGGCACGAGTTACCATAGTATTATCAGATAATAGAAGTTCTTCTAGCTGTGAAAAAGCAAGGCGGATAATAGAATTTCGAGCGGTGTCATCGGTCGACGCAATATTAGTAAGAGCAAGAAGAGATTCGAAGACAGGGAGCAAGTCACGGTGCTCAACGGTTGGGTCATCTGAAAGGATCAGAACGAGAGGTGGAATAGCAGATGTTATGGAAATTGGATTGGATCCACCAAAGACATGATGTGGGTTTGTCGTTATAAGAATACGAGCAAGTGCAAGTGCTGCTACGCGGCGACCAGATTGATTGACAGTTGGAAATTTAGAATAGGCATAGAGAAGCATTTTTATAGCTCCTTGCTGCGCCATTTTCCCTCTTATCTTGGGTGTCCTTGCAAGTGAGGATATTACTGATACAGCTAGAGCCAAAGATGATGTTGAACTATTTTGACAATGTGTTACGAGAGTAGGAATGAAATCCGCTTCAAATATAGCTTGACAACGATTTGAGACATGTTCATCGTCATCTAATTGATCCATTTTTTCGGGTATTTTAGGTGTTCTAGTTGCAGTGGCGTAGGCTTTTAACTGATTGATACGTTTCTGTTCTTCTAATAAAATTGGTCTGTATGCAGTAAGATTGACTAAAATAGTTAGTGCTCCAAACATTGAGGAAGATTTAGCGGGAGCATTGCCAAGGGCTTTAATTAGAGTTTCGAGAAACTTTTGATCAAATGCTAGATTTTCTTTAATTTTTGGATTTAAAGAAGTATATGCAAGGCCTTCTATCGAACTTTGCTCATTAAAGTTTAGAAGGAGTGCATCCTTAAATCTGAGTGACAATTCTTCTGTGGTAATAGACACAGGCTGTACACGTTGTTCTGTGCCCAGTCTATTAGCTGGAGGCACTGCCTTTAATACCTAGTCAGCTTAAAGACATGATAAAAATAACTCCGCAAGCTGAATTTACGAACAGGAAATCATTTTGGTGACAGATTTTGCCTACCTGAAGCTTAGCTAGTATGATAGCTGCATAGTTTTTAATTGATTTAGCATGCTCATTATTAAGGCTCACTTCTAATGTACTTTGAACCATTTCTGTTAGCCATTCTAAGCAATGATTTCTTATAGCATCACGGCAGTTTGTATTCATACATGCAACATTCAGCATTTCCAAGAGAGTTTGCACTACTTTTCCATCTTTCCATTTTTTTTTAATCAAGATTCCGAGACTCGGAATGAAGCCTTCTTTTAAGATGAGTGTTGAAATATGGTCAGGGATGACTGGATACAAGCAAGTTGCAACTGAAAATGCAACCGTTAAATCATCAGAGGTTCCCTTTTGAATTTTATCCAGAAGAAACTTCGATATCTTTTCACTGCCTGAAGTATCTGCTGCATTTAAGTATGCAGATATGGTCAAAATAACGTGACTTCGAATCAACTGAGATTGTCTTATATCGAGATTTTCGAGAATAGTTTCAAGACAATGGTCATCAATATATTGGTGATACGATTTAGAGGTACTCTGCAGCTTCTCAGCCTGTCCAGTATTATTATTGAGTATTTCGGTTAAATTATTAATTAATTGACACTTTTTATCATCCTCAAGCCCCTTTTCTCGCAACCGGACATTTAATGACTGTAGCCAATCTTTAACCGATTGTTCACTTTTCAAGTCGACAACACGGATTGTTTCTGCTGACATTTTAAAAGTTTTCTTTAGAAATATATATGCCCTTCAAGATTGTTTATTTAGCCTTTATTGTATTTTACAATTCGGTTTTTAGATCTCACTTGTTTGGTAACAAGCCTTCACCCTACCCGATTCAAAGTTCTAACTAGTGGAATTTAACATATTTGAAAAAGTCACAAAGCTATTCATGTTTGTTACAGACATTATACTCGTTGAATTTTCAATGTAATCTATCCATTACTAGTCATTAGACAGTAAATTTAAATATGTTTCCAATTCTGAATTGACTTTGAAACGACGTGTTTATTCGTTGTATTGTGATTTATTAAAAGGGATGTCATCCAGCAAGGCTTGAGGAGCGACCTAATTTAAATCTTAATAATGTCTGACTTAGATGTCATGTGACATGAAAAATATGTCCATCATATGATCTTTACTGTCAGCTTCATTGAGATAGGTGATGTTCAGAGCTACAAAGCACTAACATTTCGACGTGAACATTATACAATTCCTGTAATTGTCTAATTGAGATATGTCTTAGAAAAACTATGCATCTACCTTTGCTGCCACGAAGATGAACGCAGTTGACGGCTCCAATCACTATGAGTCTTCTACAAAAAGTCATATACATCGCTCAAACTAATCTAACGACCAATGTATTAACGAAATTTAGACCCTTCGCCGTCACTCCTCTTCATAGTCCTTGATACCAATCCTCATGCCTGGACTCTTCTCGCACCCGAGCTTTCACTTTCCAGCGCAGTTGCAAATCTCATTGTTTTTATTAACGCACATTTAGCAATCAACAATGCTAATCAGGTAGCGGTTGTAGCCAGTCATTGTCTTCGTCCTGTATGGCTGTATCCACAACCACCTTTAAATTCGGATGTCACTAATATGAATGATGCACCTTCCAAAACTCTTGACAATACAAATAAATATCGCCCTTTTGCCTTAGTAGAGAGCAGTATACTAAAATCGCTCCGTCAATTGATTATCACTACTACAGAAGATGATATTTCATCTACCACTACCACACAAATAGCAAGCGCTCTCACCTTAGCACTGTCATATATCAACAAAGCTTCCGTAAAGTTCTTTGGGTCATCATCAGGTGTAGAAACTTCCCTTAGTAACGTAGACACGAATGAAAAACCTTTGGGTCTACAAAGTCGAATCCTTGTTGTATCTGTTTCAGGCGACTTAGCTCATCAATATATTCCAATCATGAACATCACGTTTGCAGCTCAGCGATTGAGAGTTCCTATCGATATTTGCAAACTAGCAGGTGATACTGTATTCTTACAGCAGGCTTCAGATGCAACAAAAGGCATATACATGCATTTACGAAGTCCTAAGGGCTTTTTACAATATCTGATGATGGCTTTCCTCCCGGATTCAGAAAGTCGTAAGCATCTAGTTGTCCCAACACAAGAAACGATCGATTTTAGAGCTGCATGTTTCTGTCACAGAAATGTTGTTGATTTAGGTTTTGTGTGCAGTGTTTGTTTAAGTAGTAAGTTTACGCAATTAATGGATTAGGCGGTTTTAACTATGAAATCAGTCTTTTGTTCTCCTCCTGAAGGAACAGTATGTCTAACATGTTCTACACAACTTACAATGGGAGATTATGGTGCAAAACCTGCTGTAGTTCCCCGAAAGAAAAGAAAGAAGAAGCATGTGAATGGTACATAGTCAAATGTAACTAACGTTACTATATGAAGCCACTAAGGAAAATAAAAATATAGATTATGTCTACAAGCTTTCAGAGAGTTATTCTATATATAATAAAAAAATATTTAGGAGGGGCTCAGTTTTTGTCCCAGAAACTTATTGTATGGTAATAATTAACAAGGCCTAACTTTGATATAAGACGTAATATTATTATTAGGAATTAAAATTGAAAAATACATTGCTCTTTCAAAGTCATTGGCTTTTTGTTGAGGGATTTTGATGTTATGATTTATAGAATAAAGAAGAAATAGCCTCTACTTTTCGTATAAATACGGCCACTCCCCAATAAAGCTATCCCCGAAAAGCACGAGAGGATAAAATTAATGGGGTTTACGTGCGTATTATCCTATTATTTTTGGCACTTAATTCGCAACATATTTAGCTTTCATCTTAGACGCATGACCCACCTATCATCACCTCCTATGCGAAATTCTGAGCAGGCTAGAATAGAAGTTATTTCCTTCCCAAACTTTACTCAAGTATATGGTTCTCAATCATAAAGCAGTATACATAATATCGGTCTTACTCTAAAAATAGAATTACAGGCGAGGAGAACTCTTGACAATCGACTCCTTAGTAATCAGATTGGTAGATTAGATACGGAGTACTTGCAGAGACCTTCTTGCCATCAGGAAGACAAATAGTCTTTTAGAGTTGTCTTGAACAAATTTGGACTATGCCTTAACCCACAAAAAAGCAATCATATTTACTGTTGGAACTCAACAACGTACTTCACAAGCGAATGAACACACAATCTGCAATCCTATCTTTACAAGACTGTACGACGACAACTAGTTATATAACGAAATTATCTACTAAAAATTAAATTATTTACTTTTATGGTATTCAGCAGCTGCATATAAAAAAGCTTAGTAATCCGTATCTTTCATACCGAGATCGAGCAGTTGATGCTTCTGCCTCTACTTGCATTTCACTAGCAGAAGGTCGGAATACCAAATTCTGTGCCTCAGCGACTGTAAAAGCGGTTCAGTCAGAGATCTGGGCCCTTTGCATCTGTTTTTTTTTTTTCTTTTCTATTTTCTTTGACTGCTTGCAATCCCTCATTCGCACTTGCGAGTAAAAAAATATGTACATGTCACAGTTTAGGTACTAGTGCTAAGCTATTGAGTATATAAAGGCAGTTTATAATTTATCTATGGTCTATCTATCGATATAGGAAAGCTCTTATATATACTTACAGGGAACTAGCTGTCCTAGAGTTGTGGATTAAGTACGACACTTGCTTGTCAAGTACGTTATATTATTACATCACATGACTTATTGGGAAGTACTATCATAGCTGGCTCTGGGGTAATTTGTATGAGATAGTGGGTATGATGTCGAAAGTTGATTTTCATTGTGTTTATATATTAATTATTAAGAGTAAAGAATAAAGAGAATGAAGAAGCTTAGAAAATAAAAAAACTAATCAGTTTTGAACCAAAATTTAACGATATCTTACTTATCATACCATACTAAATCTAAAGTTCTATGGGGAAAAAAATATGTGTATTTACTGTGCATTTTGCGGAGAAGCCCAATCTCTTGGGAAATGGCTAAACAAATGAAACGAACTAAAGGAGAACTGAACTATTAGGGGCTAGGCCCGATTTGTAATTGACTTGGAGTTGGTCTCCCAGCTGTCACGTGATATTCGTTTTTATGTGAAATGAAGGACAAGGTCAAGATCAATCAAGAGTAAGACCAGATCACTCACGACAAGTGTCTCCCAAATTGGACAGACTTGTTCGAACATGCCGGATCACTGAGATAAGTGCATCCCAATTAGGAATACCCATCCAGACGGGAATCACCCACTGTTATAGATTATGAGCTGGGAAGGTATTAGTAGGCATGTGTTGCAGACCTTTTGCATGTAAAGGAAGATAGTAATAGCTTAACTAGTTTGTTGTAGAAAGGTAATGTTATGAATATCTATTAATTAGGTTAAGGTTAATTAGCTAAGTGAATATTCTACAGAATTTATAAGTTTGTGTGCTACTGTGCGCTCGCTTATTCTTCGCTTACGTTTACATAACTACCACTAGCTCAGAAGAGCAAACAGCACACACATCACACGCAACAGCCAAATATACTTGTGCTAGGTGCAACACTATATACAATACTCACCGTTTTCCTTTATTGTATACAGTTGTATTGTTTCTTTCCTGTGTAAAACTAAAACCATAGATAAAAATATAGATTATTTCTTGGCATAGCTTTCGTGCTTGTCCGAATTCGCACTTGCCCTTTACAAGAACATCAAATCATTGGATCTTTACTTCAAATAAAAAAAAAAAAACACCCCAACCTTATTATAAAACCTCTAAATTTTACTCATATTCTATTAAAATATAAAAGGGCTTATCTCTTGAATTTTAGCTTTATCTGTTTATATGGGAGTTGTCGTTAGTAGCAAATAAGTTGTGGTCGTAGAATTGTGTATCGCCGAAGCCAAAAATGACATTTATCTAGCCTCTATATCACACCCTTACATTATCAAATCGCTCTAGATTTTTAACCGAAGATAACTCACATATCAATTAATAGATTTTATTAAATCTTACTCAAAACACTTAATGGTGGCAACAGTTAAAAAAGTTATTCTATCTGGGTCTCCACTTTACTTTGCGTATTGGCGAAAATCCCTTTCTACTGAAGGCCTAGAGCTTCGGTTAGACCTTGGCCCCTGATTAATTTGTAGCGAACCAATCAAGAAATAGAATCATGAAAGGGGTATGGTAGTGTGATCAGGTATCAGGTCAATTATTTCCATACTGTAAAACATCCCAAATTTAATAATGTTTGGAGCGGCCAAAATTATTAAATTTGGGATGATATTAAATTTGAAACGTTCTAGTGAAAAGCTCCTTTATTTTCACAGGATCCCTCTACTCTTCGGACAACTTAGCTCGTCTGTGCCAGTATTACTATAGAGAGACTGGTATTTGAGTGTATTAGAAAGGATAAATTCTTTTATATGAACTTCAGAGCAATAATATCTAGTATGGAATTAGGAAATTTTCGCC
This sequence comes from Oidium heveae, assembly GCA_003957845.1. Lineage (NCBI taxonomy): Eukaryota > Fungi > Ascomycota > Leotiomycetes > Helotiales > Erysiphaceae > Oidium > Oidium heveae. The sequence continues at coordinate 33,608 of QVIK01000469.1, forward strand.
ATTCATACTTTTACAGTCTCGCATATGACAATGGCTATCTTTCTCTTTCAAGGTTGTAAGTTATTGAAAATTTAAAAATTCGAATTATAGTTATAGATAAAAGCTTAGTTTATTATAACAATTTACTTTTTCCGGCTTTTGGAAATAGTAGAAACTTCAAGAGTTTGTTCTTAATCATCTTAAAAGCCTTTGCTAGTCTATATATCAATGAGTCATGTCAATAACTGTTGTGGGCTAGTAGTTTATCGGACACCGCACGATAACAATGCCATAAAGAGTTCATATTTTTCTATGTCTCACTAGAAATGGGGAAACGCTACTTTAAATATACAATCTAATACAAGTGATTCCTCCTCTACTATCCCTTTAGCTCCCGGCCACCGATAAAACAATAGGAATTGAGTATATTTAAAATTACTGATTTGCCTAATTTTGACGAGGCTGGGTTAACAAAGACCACCCAGCCACCTAGGCAACGGGCACAGCCCATAACAATAACATTGAAATGAGGCATGTTTGCAACAATTTGCAGTGATAGTATAAATCATGAATATCCTGATTCAATTGTCATTGCATATCAGGTAATTGGCAACCATTTTGAGAAATTTTTTCTCTGAGTCTACTTAACAATCAACGCATATGTCAATTTTTTATGTTTAAGTTAATCTAATAAAGTCGTATCATGTTCTTATCCGCAAGTGGAATAAAATAATAACTACTTATTAAGTATGAATAAATAATATTCAATACAAAGGCTATTACTTAATGTAACCTTTTAGAGCTTCAGTCACTTAATTAGGGTGAAGTTGGGGGTGAGGTTCTTAACCATAGCTATTTCAATAGTTCTGTTTCACTTAAAGCCAGACCAAAGAAACGCTGTTAAAAACTTCGAATATTCAAGTTCTGTTAAGTTTCACACAAGCTCGATATACATTCAATTTGTACGGATCTTACGGCCACCCATCACTAGATTTCCACTTTCTCCAAGTCGTGACATAACACATTTAGATTCTCTTTCGTTGGAATGCATCGACACCAAAGCAAATGAGTCCGTATTGTGTGCAAAATGAAGAAAGTAGCCCCATGGTGTTTTCTTTACTGCCATGACCCCAAGAGCACCGGTTGAATTACTTCCACGAACTCCAGGATGTCCCATAAAATCAACTAGAACGAAAGATTCCATTGCCTCTTCTTCTGTAGCTTCAACATCTGCACCGCCCTTTTTTCGTCTTGTGTTATGATAAAGCCTTTCAGCACACTTTTGAGAAGCCATTGTAGTTGCCATGTGCTCACCAGTGCCACTTGTGACAGCAGCTACACAGATTTGGTCTTCATCATCTTCATCAGCTGGAATAACGGCAGATCCTATACCTACCAAAGCAGCAGGGCCAACACGCCCTCGATGTTTCATACCTACTCCCCCGGAAGATGATCCTGCAGCAATGTGTCCATGTGAATCAATTGCAATTGCACCAACTGTATCTGTAATAGAGTCTTCAGTACGTTCCATTGACTTTTGATTTCTATAATTCTTTTGACTGTGTAAATCTGTAGCACAAAAGTGGCTAAGACTATGTCTATTACTAGTTGGAGAAAAGGTACCATCATAGCTTTCTGATTCCAATTTGTTCTTACACTTAACATAAAGTGTTTTATCGTTGTTAGCAGTAGGAGAGATAGATGGTAATTTTAAGACATCTCCATCTACTTGATTAGAATCTAGGAGTGAATCAATTGGCTTCTCATCTTCTTCACCAGATTGGCCATGAAAATGACAATCACGATTTAATGATGCATAATTTGGAGAATAGCTGCGAAGTCGTAACCCTACATCTTGGAGCTGAGGAGAAAGTTGGGGATTGCCCCCAAGAGTACATGTACATATAGCTTTAACTTTCGAATTATAAAAATTGGGAGAGTTGGGCTGATCCACACCCCATGTATCAACTAAGATATCTTTCATAAATTCTTGTCGCTGCATAGTATCTTTACGTTCTTTATCCTTAATAAGCAATTCGAAGTTTTTATTAAACTCGGTATTTTTAGATATTTGTCGATCTCGGTCAGCATGTTTTAAATCTTCTCGCCACCGTATGTATCGGTCTCTTGCACCTTTTGATACAAGCATTTCATATGGAACAACTGGAATTCCATGTTCCCACGCAAAATCAACCGCACCTTGACCAACAAGAAGGTTTGGAGGAACTCTACGAAGAGAAAGCGTTTTTCTAGATTCGTTTAATATTACCCTAGCTAAATTGATGGGATTTTTTATTTCTATTCTCACATCAGCTTTAAGTAATGAAATAAAAAATCATTAGTTGAACCTACGAGCTGTTGCTCCACAAGCTCCGCTCCTACCCAAGTGATCTACTATTGTGGCATCACATTCTACAACACCATCGATAGCCATATTACTACCATATCCAGCATTTGTAATTTCTCTATCTTCTAATACTTTTATAGCAGCCTCAACGGCATCAACTGCAGTGCCTCCAGCTTTCAGAATGCGCATGGCCATTCTTGCTGCGCTAAAAACTATCAGCATATCCTTGATTCAAATAGTATTACTAGGTACCAAATCATATAAAACAGAGACAGACCTATCACAAGCCTCCAGGTGAGAATATTCATTTAATGTACTGTGGAATCCAGCTCCTGCATGAACAAAAATAGCTGAAACATTTTTATGCCTACTCAGTGGTAATTTTTTTTTCTTTGATGTTCTGTCAGTAGTACAATTCATGACTAATAAGACTCCTAGTTCTTGCTCTTCTTTGAAATAGCTAAGAGAAATATTACTAATGAAAGATGTACGATATGAAGTGAGCCAAGATAGCTTTGCCCACACTCCCAATGCTTTGGGTGACGGAAAGTCGTATTTATTGCTGATCCAGTCTAGAGATTTATGAAAATTCTCCGATAAACTTTGACTGAGATAATTGAAAAAATGCGTAGTTGCTTGAAGCCCAGATGAACTATCAATATCCGAGCCTGGCAAATTGTTTTAACTCATAGAAACAAGCTAATTCTCCCTTTTAACTTCTTAATATCTCCTTGAACTTATCTGATTTTCTATCGTGGGAAGGACTAATAGTCAACAGTGTAGATATTGATTGGTAGCAGTATTAAGCTGCTAGACACATAAAGTTATGTCCAAGCTCTTTTATTCATGATCATTTTTATATCTTATCAGAATGGCAGAATATAATAGTATTGCATTTGAATCAGGATGGGTTTTATGAATTATAGGTTAATTAACCATTGTGTATTTGTTTACACAGATAGGTGTCGTCGACTGTTAAAAATTAGTAAAACATATGAATACACATCATAAGTACAACAATAATATGTTATACAGGGTCAAATCATTCTGTTTATGAAGCCTTCTCGAATCTTTTATCCATTGACCTCGAGAATACGCTCCGGCGAATTAAAAAAATTATATTTGATGAGTGAGTGTAAGGTGATATTAAATGCGCGAAGGGTAAAAAGCGAATGACTTAAGTATCAGCAAGCCTAGAAATATTTAACAGATAGTAAATGAATCAAGAGCCATATAACCTGAATATTAAGTGGTGATTGATGTTAATATGGAAGCGGAACTCGCAACCCATCGTAATTGCTTTTTTTGTAAGAGATAAACCATAATTTTTCATTGAAATGAATTCTTTAGAAATCCCACAAGTCGCATCTTGATCTTGCCAGGCTTAAGTTTGAAATGTTGAATTAATAATCAATGAGATTCATACAAGATAAATAATGAAATATGAAGTATGAAGTATGGCACATTTCGTATTTTGATAACTTATGGATAATTTCACAGAACTCGTACGATTTTGTTGCTGTTACATTATGGAGGGTGAAAAGTGGTGCTTATTTTCCGTACATTTATTTAGAGCTGAAGATGTAATGGAATCAAACTTTCCACATAAACAAAAATCATACCAGAACACAATAGCGGTAGTCAATCTAGGATCTTGACAAGAAAAACTGAAAATTATTATACTACTTTTGCATATAGCCCCGCATTTGCACCCCTGCAACACGTGAACTTCATGTACGATTTGTCATCTTGATCTTCACAAAAATCTCATTTACAATGTACACTCAGGTTTGAAGCCCAACATCATCATATTATGGGAAAAAATGTGAAATTTGAAATACATATAATTTTCTTCCTTAAAAGAGAATAATCAAAAACTCAACTATAACTTGGGCAGTAATAGTATCAATACGCCAGCAATTTATAAGTCTTGTATAGCACCTGTGAATCCTAAGCTTCTGGATTTAAAGCAATCTCTGGAGCCATGTATTGAGAGGCGGCTCTAGTGGAGATGTTCGTGATCATGGATTACTTGCCACAGCTTGGACTATTACTTCCTTTGTGTGTGTAAGCCCCCATTTCTACCGATCTTAGAATTAGCCAAAGATCACATCACATCACAATCAGCGGATTATAGGATCTTTTTATTATTCTAATGTGTCAATGCAGCTTCGCTGTTTTCGACACCCCATCTGGCCTTGATGCAACGTCCCTCTGAGTTCGCATGACTCCGCGATAAGTTCTGCTACAACTTTTCCCGTGACTTTGCCTAAGCTATTCAATAGGCTGATTATTCGGTATGACTTTACTTGCGTGTAATCTACCTTGTTTGGCTTTCGGAGTAGAATTCCCTTCGCTGTGCGCGAGGAGTGTGGGTGGTGACCCAATTTTACGCATTGTCGGATAAGTCGGACTATGCGCTCTGAGTCCCACTTCCAAAGTAGGCGCAGGGCGCGAAAGTTTATTCTGTCTGGACCCGGTGCTTTCTTGGTTGACTGATGAAAGAGCGCTTTCTGGACCAATTCTCTCGTAACTTTTTTTTGAGCTGTTCCGTCGATATAGGTCAGTTCCAGAAGATTTTCTTCAGGAGGTTCCGGGTACATCACTCTTCTTATCATTTCTTCCTTTTCTTCAAAGGTCGTGGCAATTTGTCTCACGGGATTTTTCAATGCTGGCGTCGCTGAATTAGACCAGGATTTCGTATATCGCAGGGCAGTCCAACACCTTTCGTTGTCATCTTGCCATGTCTGTGCGTGATATAGACTGTCGTTCTCTAGAAAGCCTTCGTGTCCTTCTTTGAGTGGCTCTTCATTTCCTTGTATTCATTTTTCAAAGCACTGATCCTTTGCTTTGCGTATTTTACGGTAATACTCATTTCGGTGAACTTTATATTCTTCTAACGAGATTTCTTGGGTTTGAAGTTTGCGCCGCTGTCTTGTATTGTGAGCGTGTCTGATTTACATCTTCGTTCCACCAACGTTTAGACCTTGCACATATGCGGAGGGGTTTGCAGTTGTGGTCAAACATTTGAGACAATGTGTCTGAGATCCATTGTACCTCGAGGTCGAGTTCTTCTCTGCTACAAGATGCTGAAACCACTGGGTGCTCCTCATTAATGGCTTTCCACTGATCTTCCATATTCTTTTCTTGTTCGGTGGTTAGGTCTTTCAGCGCCCATCCCGTGACATCTTTGCTTGGGCCTATGCTACCCTGTGTGTAGTCTAGATTCTCTAGATCAAAGGTAATCAGTTCATGATCTGACGGGGTGGCGTATTCTGGATCAATGGACCATGCTGCCACGAATCCCAGAGCGGAGGTCGTGATTGTAAGATCAATAGTTGAGTGCCCTGCAGTATTCTTTGGTCTAGTTGGAACCGCCATGTCGTTATTTACGATTAGTTCGTACTTATCGATCAGCGCCTCTAGTGTTTCCGGTCTCTCTCGCCTTCTACATTCTGGATTTCAGTATATGCTGTGGGCGTTGAAGTCTCCCACCAGTATTGTCCTACCCTCGATAATTGTTTCCCAGTCCACGTCTTGAATTGCTCTTCTTTTCTCCTCGGCCTCCCCCTGCCATAATTGCCCACGCCCTACCCAGTTGTCGTAGATGTTGACTAATCGCATCCGCCTCTTTTTCTTCTTGTGGATATCTAGTTCCCACACATCCACTACTTGTATATAGGGATGATCCACCAGATCTGACCTTGTCTCCGCTATTATTCTGCCTCCCAAGTCTTTTTTAATCCCTATCGCTACTCTCTGCTGCCTCCGTTTTCCCACTGCACTGAATCTGAAGTCATACGCGGGATGGCTCATTCCGCCTGAGCCTATATACGGTTCTTGAAGGCACAATATTTCCGCTCCGATCTCTTTCCCCACCTGGAAGGTAGCTTGGCACACCGCATAGTTTTTCTGGCAATTGTGTTGTATTACACGCATGATAGAGGTTTAGGGCTGCCACTGCTAAGTTCCTGGGTTGTGATCTGTTCAATTTCTGCATCGTTTTCATCTATCTCTCCTCTATTCTCCCCGGTTTCGTCTCCTTCGACTTCCATATCGCTACCAATACTGCTAGCATCGTCTTCTTGATGCGGAAAGAGTTGTCTTTCTTCTTGTCTCCTCTCCTCTCCTGCTCCCTCCATTCGTTTCGATCTGCTTTTGCTACAGAAACTGCTCTCCTGTAGTCGGGACATTTAGTTACACGTGCTGTGTGGCTACCCCCACAGTTTGTGCACTTGTAGCTTCCATGTCTGGTGCAGTACTTGCCCACTGTTGACTTACATCATGCGATTGGACACCTATGTGTCGACGTCAAGTGTGGTTCCGCACAAATGGCACACCTTACTTTTCCAGGATTTGGGCATCCGAATGTGGTGTGCCCCCAATGGCAGCAAACGGAACAAATCGTGTCTGGTCCCACTTGCACATACTCCTCTGCTCTATGAAACTTTCCTCCAAAGTGAAGTCCTTGCTTTAAGATTCTTTGAGCTTCTGCGTTGGTTCTCACTGTTATTTTAATTGTTGAGTGTTGCTGCGTGCCATTTCTTGCGACCTCTGCTATTCGGTCTGGGTGTACTATCCACCGCAGCACAAGCGGTAGTTCAATTGCTGAGGGGCCAGCTGCTACCTTTTTACGAATTTGCTCCAGTCCTCCTAGCGGGTAGTATCGTCCCAGTTCTACGGTGTGGATTTTTAGTCCTATCCACTGCTGGTTGGCGCTTACTTCTCTTACATGAGGGTCAAATCTCAGCGCTGTTTTGAGGAAAATTTCTTGAAACCTTGATGTCATTATTTCCGCAGTAGTTTGTTCCGTCGTGAGACCAGTTAGATTTCCGCGCTCATTGTACCTTAGTTTCACAACCCTGAGGTGCGCCGGTAACTTCACACTCAAAAGCTTCATGTTTAACGAATACAGTATTTCTTGTACAGTAGAGCTCGACACCTGGGGAGCTTCAGAGAAGCGTTGGAATATGAACCTCCGTCTGGCCTCCTCCACACTCTTAATTGGTGCCGGGAAGGCGTCTTTCGGAGCATTCTTCTTTGCTTTTTTATGTCCTACAACTTCCCACTCCGC
>QVIK01000470.1:0-41002 GCA_003957845.1 Oidium heveae
TGTGGAGTACCTCAGGGATCACCAATGTCTCCGTTACTTTTTCTACTATATATGGCAGAACCAATGCGAAGTGGGAACACAGTAGCTCGTTACAGCTACGCTGATGACGTTGGAATCCTTGGCTTTGGACGCACCGTCTCCGAGTCAGCAGCTGTGGTGCAAAGAGAAGTAGAAAGCCTAACAAACTGGGCTGAAGAAAATGCTGTAGTATTTGACGCCAGTAAATCAGAAGTAGTTCAGTTCCCCGGGCGTAAGAAAGAAGACCCTGTTGGAATTACAGTGAATGGAAATTTATTTAGTCCGACCGAACATATCCGCTGGCTGGGAGTATACCTTGACTCTCACCTTTCTTTTAAACATCATGTGGCAACCTGGTGTGCGAAAGCTCTCAAATTAGCTCATTTTTTAAGACGAGTGAACTCTGTCACGGGAGGTGCTGCTCCAAGGGCTTTAATAACAGCGATATAATCATGTGTGGTTCCAGTAGCAACTTATGGTGCGGAAGTATGGTGGCCAGGGATGACTCGTCCAGCAGCAAAAGGGACAGTGGTACCCCTAACTTCACACCTTTGTGGATTAATCGATAAAGTTATACACATAGCATTAAGAGCTGCTCTCCCGGTCTAGAGGACCACACCAAATGTTGTTCTACATAGGGAAGGGGGCATTCCTCCAGCTCGTATATTACTTGAGGGTTATCGCCTAAGAATTGCCGCTCGTATTAATACACTCGATGATCGTCATCCACTACGATGGAGAGCGAGTGTGTATCCTAATATGGACACGCTAAAATACAAATCAAGATCAAGACTATCAAAGAGACCTGAAAAACAAATGTCTCGAGTTCAACGTGCCTTGCGACAGCTACCTCAAGCTGAAGCTGCGGAGCCTCTACCAGCTCATACATACGGCCCAACGTTTGGATCGAAGGTAGTTGGAGTACAGGATCATCAAAATTGGATAAGTACCATCGAGATAACAGACATATGTGCCTACTCTGATGGATCATCAGAAGGTCCCGGGCGTTCAGCATGGGGCTACGTCCTACAACGTGGCGGGGTAACTTTCCAAAGAGGTAAAGGTACACTTCACGGTGGCGAAGTATACGATGCGGAAATATTTGGGGCAACTATTGCTCTCCGAGCTGCATTAGCCATGAGACAAAATAGGGAAAAGATTTTTGTACTATTAGATAATCAGGCCGCGGTAACAGCGTTGCAAACAGGAAAATCGTCATCAAGTGTTAGATTAACTGTCTTATTTCATGCTCTAGCAAAGAATGCGAATGTAGAGTTTAGATGGGTGCCTGGTCACTCAAGAATTCGTGGAAATGAGGAAGCAGATGCGGAAGCGCGTGCTGCTCTTAGAGATCTGCCGGAGAGACAAACTCAACCTAATTACATTACATTGGCCTACCTGCATCGTATTATGCACCAGCGTCGCCAAAAATTGGTGGAAGAATGGTGGTCTAATGTTTGTCCAGCCAGATATCAAGACTTAGATTTGAAAATGCGTCGGAGGAAACCACCCGAGTTAGCGCTGCCACGGCGGCTACTTCATCGTCTACTAGCTGCCAGAACTGGACATGGTGACTTCGCGGCCTATCACCGTCGCTTAAATCACGTTGACGCCAAACTTGAATGCGCCTGTGGGCAGAAAACCACTCCTACCCACTTCATTCGTTGTCGTCAACACGCAAATCAAATGCGTAAACTTCGAAATGGCAAGACCATGGATGATTTGAGAAGACAACTTCTTGGGCATGATTGCTTCAAGAAATTTAAAGAATTTACACGGGTAACGGGTTGCTTTGGTGGGCAAGTCACTCACTCATCCTCTGCTGAACGCGAGGTGAGTACTTAACGGAATGCCAATACTTGAGTTGGCGGGTTAGAACTTGGTGAGAGAATTGCCGAGTTAATCCTTGTATTCTGCATTTTGCATTTTTCTTTAGTTTCTTTTCTTGTATTTTTCTCTCATTAATTTTTATATTCCGCTTACATTTTATGTAAATATCGGGCGTGAACGACTAGGGCATGCCTGAGGCCATGATCCCGACCGGCTCCGCCGGTCCTGTACCCGGAGTGGACATTAGGGCGTATGCCTAGGACCTTAAATTAGATAAATAAATAAATAAATCCATCGCACCGCCACGTGCGAGGCGCTCACTGCCCCCTGACCCCCTAGATATTGGAAAACGCATCACCAAACACAGAGTGCCGATTAACAAGACCAACTCCAGCCGTAAACCTAGCCGTATGCCTTCTTATGCTACTGAAACACTCCGAAAAGCTGAGGCGATTGAAAAAGCACTTGAGACCCAACAGCCAGTAGAGGATATTATCGAATCGATGGAGATCCAAATCGAGCTTGTTGCAGGAAAAGCCTTTATTTCTGCAATAAATTTATCCCAAGAGTCATAACTAGCAAATCAAATTGATAAATTTGACACTGTGTTGTCCACAGGTATCAAAGAGAATTTCCGCTTGGCATCATGCGATCTCGATTTCGCTTAAGACCCCTTCGATGAATCTCTCTGCTACGATGACCTTCCTCTCCAAACAGGATCGATCGAAGACGAGCTGAATAACATTACCAACGTTGCAGCTTAAAGAGTTACTGAAGCTAAAGATATGTTCGGTACTATCGCTAAAATCCTGGACTACCACTGCAGACAAGCTCCAGACTCCCTTCCAGCTAAGCAAACTTCAGCATTGAAGATGTTAAGTAAAGAGATCATGCTCGTAGCAAAACGCCACTTTGAGGCCTACGTAAGAGGCATATCTGCCCAGACATGCAATTATGTAAACAGCGAAGTAAAAATAACCGCAAGCAACCACAGTATAGGAAAGACTAAATCGAAGCCCAGCTACGCACAGGTTGCAACTACCATAATCAAAGCCACTCACCAAAATGCAGCACTGGATAATAATATTGTGCCCCGCTATAAGAAAAATGCCAAATCTAAAACTGATGATCGTCTTTTCCTCCTCCTATCCGAGGGTGATAAGCTACGGTTACTATCACCATACGCTCTACTGACCCATTTGAAGACTAGCCTCGGCCCCGACGCTCATCTCCTAATTAATGCACAGATAACAAAATCAGGGTTTGCTCTCTGCCCCAAAGCGGGTGAATCCTCCGCCCTAAAAGATAAGATTTCTTCTATAAGCCTTTTGAGCAATGTCACCATCGACAATGCCACGCCTTGGACATCTTACAGGACCCAGAATGTCCCAAGGAGCTATGGCACTTTAAGCGACAATTACGAACACCAGCTCATCCCAGTTACAACAACGGCTTTATCTGATGCACCCACTGCTGCTATTGGAACCACACCAAAATTTATAAAACCCACTCGAGAAAATGATATAAACCCTAACACTTCCTCCACATCATGGATAGTTCGTTTCTCTGAGGCACCTGAAAATCTTCCCCGAGTTCTATTTATTTTTGGATGTCGGACTGTGACTAGAGAACTCCTGCGCCGCCAAACTACAGTCCAATGCTCTCGATGCTGGCTATGGCACAACAGCCGGACCTGTGCGTCTTCTCCAAAATGCCGTCTCTGTGGCTCCTTACAACATACAGAAATAGACCACACCAACTTATGGTCGGCCCAAGCTGGGCATGTATGTCCACCAAGATGCATCCATTGCCACGGCCCACACGCTGCAGACTAAAGCAATTGTGATCTCCGCCCTAAGCCCTCAGGTCCTCCAAAAACCAAATCGCAGGTGAGCGCCATACGACGTATCAATACAGAAGCTCGCATGCGCCAACAAGCAGAACTCGGCTGTGTAAAACCTACCACTGACCCTTCACCAATCACAACCGCGACATCAACGCAAAATATCACCGCATCGCCCGCAGCAGGCAACAAATCTCATCCAAATACAGCGAGGTCTAACAATCTCTACGCATTCTTTGATACAGTCGAGCAGGGCAATGACCAAATCGTTTCTCAATGATCAACTCGCCCCTTCGTAAACCCTCCAACAGTCCGCTAAAAAAATCATATCTGTGAATGTTGGCCGTGGGGCCCAACCCCACGAAATAGCACTTAACGAAGCCAATCAAATCTCGGCCAACGTTATACTAATACAAGAACCACATATCTTCAGCAATCGCTCCAGACGTATCACAAGACGTCATCCTTCCTACGAAACCTTTTCACCAAACGAGGATTGGACATCCTCTCGACCCAGAGTAATGTCTTACGTCTGGAAGGAGTCTTGCCTACATTCCGAACAATGTCACACGAAACTATCTAATGACTTGCTCATTCTTCGACTCATATCACTCTCGGGAAAACAGTTGCACATTATAAATATTTACAATGCCCCTGCTGGCTCTCCAAGCAGCAGTGCTCTACACTTACATTACTTGCTATCTCTCTCATTTCAAAACAGTCTACTCCTTAGGGGCGACTTTAACCTACACCATACTAGATGGCAACCATCATGGTCCCATAGACCCTCTCCTGGCGCCGAAATATTCACAGAATGGATAGATGAAAATGAACTTAATCTTCTCTCTCCTATAGATAAAGCAACACACGATCGCGGCAATGTGCTTGATCTAGGTTTCGGCTCTGCTTCTCAAATCTAAAAGACGAAGTGCAATCTGGCCCTATGCCTAGATACTACCTCTGATTACGCCACGATACTCACATCAATTAACTGGTCAGGCTATATTGAACCCGTCCGCAGACTCAGACTCGATACCCTGGACCCTGAGCTCTTCAGTCGACTGCTCGCCACTGCCATTCGTGGACTAGATCCAAACCACTTTATTTCCAGCAAGAATGCTTTAGACAAATATGCCATAGATCTGACAAATGCCATCCGAATGGCATATACAGGGGCGGCTCGCCGCTTACTAGGTCACAGCAAGGGTAACCCGTGGTGGAATAATTCTTGCAAAGCGGCCCGTCTAAGGTATAGAAATATTTTCAAAGGCACCGTTATGGTAGGCGAAGCAATCGCAGAAAAGAAAAAGTATTGAAGTACAATCAAGAAGGCAAAGGAAGAATTCTACATAAGCAAGATCGAAACAGCCAGCCTGGGGAAGGATATATTTGCTATGACGAAATAGCACAAGTCTACAGGCAACTTTCGGTCCATTCCACTTAAAGACCCAAGGTTCCCAGACCGATCTCCCGTAACAACTTTAGCTGAGAAAAGAGAAATTCTAATAAGTAATCTCCCTACAAATCATACTGTAACTGGTGACATCCCCCTAGACTTTCCAACTACTGCAGTACGGTCAATTATATTCTCACCATTTTCTCAGCTCGAGATTCAATAGTATATACTCAAGACTAGCAACACAACTCTTGGTGCTGATGAAGTCCCCACTGCCATCCTCCGTATTGCATGGCCACTCATTGAAAACTATGTCTACGCACATTTTAACAGTTGCCTCTCCCTTGGCCATCATTCTGACTGCTTCCGGCAAGCCATTTTAATTATGCTTCAAAAACCAAATAAGTCAGATCTATCCTCCCCCCGCTCATACCGACCAATAGCTCTTCTCTCAGTGCTAGGGAAAGGGCTAGAGCGTCTGATCGCTAAACGTTTAGCCTGGATCGCAGTTCAGAATAAGATACTCATCACCCAACAATTTGGCGCTCTCCCAGCTCGCTCGGTAGTCGATTTTACTACCTGTCTCACTCACGACGTAGAAAGAGCTCTAAACGAGGGAGGCACTGCTAGTATACTCACGCTAGATGTCAAAAGTGCCTTTGATGCTATTCTTCCAGGTCGACTCGTCTGTCGTATGCGGGAAAAGGGATGGCCAGAGCATCTGATTAATTGGGTTAGCTCCTTCGCTACGAACCGCTCGGTTCAGATCTGTCTCGACGGCGAGACAAGCCCTTTTAAATTAGTCAACTGTGGACTTCCGTAAGGTTCCCCAGCCTCTCCAATTCTTTTCATGCTCTACATCTCCCCCTTGTTCAAAACAGGGCGTATCTCACATAGATTCGGTTATGCTGATGACGTAGCGATTGTTGAGACACAGAATTCACTACAAGAAAACTGCAATGCCTTAACTATTTCTTTGGAAAAAGCCTTAAGTTGGGGACGAGAGGAGGGTATCACATTCCACCCAGGAAAAGCGGAACTCCAGCATTTTTCACGCAGACGGGCAGACAAAGATCCGGTCAACACTCCATCAATCCAACACGGCGACTTCTCTATATCCGAAAAAACAACACGCCCTTAGACTAGATGGCTAGGTGTCTCACCTACTCAATCCGTCTCGAACCTAGTGAAGGGTCATATCTCTCTCCCCCAAAAAGTCACACGGACAAATGCATTGGCTATTCTTCCCGTCTATAGGACTACCCCAACAAAAACATTGTACGGCGAAGCGGGATTTCCACCTCCTGAAATAGCACTGGACTTAAAATTACGCCAGGCTTCCCTACGCACACACCGCCTTGACTCACGGCATCCTCTCTGACGCCATATTAATTGGATCTTGGTCAAACAAAGACAAGTATCCCGCCTTTCCCGCTGGACAATAAGCTTCCCGCCAACAGAATTCCTAGATCCTCTCATAAATCCTCCTTGGCTCGAGAAAGAGAATTGGTACGCCAGAACCAGACGAGTGAATAGTGCCCCATGCCATCTCCCTGGAGGTATCCCCCCTCAAGACTTAGTAGCTTATTCAGACGGCAGTCGTCTAGAATCGTCCTCAGATCCGCGCGTCGAGGGTGGTGTTGTAATCTGTCAAGCAAGTCTTTTGATCTTTTAGAAACGCATACCTCTCAACTCATCACTTAGAAAATTGATGCTGAAGCCACAGCTGCTTTAGTTGCATTGGAAGCAGTTTTTAATCTTCCTACTGCACGTTTCGCCAACAATGTCTGGGTCCTTGTTGATAATCTTAATGTCGCCCGACAACTCATGACAAACCCCACTTGCTCGTCCCAGAACGTATTCACCAAATTTGCGTCTAAATCACGTGAATGGCCACTCCGCTCTCGTCTACCACACACTCAGCCAGGCGAAGTCCGTGTTCACTGGATTCCGGGACATTCTGGAAATCCAGGAAACGACTTAGCGGATAGAGCCGCCAAAGATGCTATGGCTATGCTACCAACTCCCTCTTCCCAGCTTTTATTTGACTCTGCAATAGATTGGGTTAATAACTTAACCTCAACGACTTACAAAGATTATTGGGAGCTGCATGGCCCTCAATCATATCAAGATTTAGAAATCGAGTTTCGCGCAGGCTGCCCCGCTGAGCTATCACTTCCTCGGCAACACGTCGCCCACATATATATGCTGTGCGCTCGAGACATGGTAATTTTACATCCTACTATACTCGCTTCAACCATGACTCCGCCCATTTAACTTGCATCTGCGGCAAACCCAAGTCAATGAGACATTTCCTACACTGTAGACTAACCACTTTAAAACTACCCAAACAACCTAAGAGATCCATAGATAAAATTAAGTTCCTCCTTGGGACTTTCCACTGGAGCATCAAAACTTGTACAATGGTTTGATAAAACAAAATTTTTCACGGATATCTGTCCAAAACAACCATTGTAATCGACATCACATTAAAAAAAAAAAAAACTTCCCTACTCTTCCTTTAAATAATTTGACTTCTTAGGTCATCTTATCCTACTCCATTCTCTTTACTATACAGACAAATTTCAATACATGTCATACTCTCCTGTAGCAGCTTCATCCTTTCTGCAAGACGAAGTTTTAAGTTACTTGTCACCGCATTAGTTTTCTTTGATGAAGCTTTTTCTTCTTTAATTTTAGGAAGTTGGAAGCTTCAGACTTCTAGAGCAGTAAGCTTTAGCGTCCTTTGCCCAATCGGGTCTAGTTTAATTAATTATTACAGTAGTTAGACGTTAAATATAAAACAAGCACACAAAAAGTACAGAGGGCCGTGTTAGCGTGTTGACATAAATGTAAATAGAAACCGTAAATAGACTAGATAGAAGATACAACCTACTCTTGATAGAAGCAGTCTTTCTCAAACACTATGTAGCAGAGCCTATTAGGGCTAATCAAACCCATCTTTCGACAAAGTAGTATACTACTTTTGCATACAACCTCAATATTTCAACCCCTGTAGCATGTGAATTTCATGCACGTTTTGTCATCTTATTTTTCTCGAAATTTTCAATTTTTCTCTGTAGATGTATTCGAAGCCCATCATCATCATTTAATCATAGAAGTTGTAATTTAAAATTGATATAATCACTTTCTTATAAAATTCAGATTTAATGAAATTATCTTCCTAAAAATATACGGAGAAAAGTGAAAGTTATGAAAGAAATAAAAAGCAATGATTTTTCTGCTCGCAGGAACAAGTTAGAGAAGCTAGTATTTCTTGAGAATCACCTTTTTACTTTCTTAAAATTAGATAATAAAGTATAAAAATTAATTTGACAGCTGTATCAACTAAAAATAATTTAATTAAATAAAATTTGATAAAGATATGGTGATGAGAATCTGGACGCGTTGTGAAGTTGATGATTTCAATGGGGAATTTAATCATAAATCGTGCATGAAATTCACATATTATAGGGGTCCATAAATCGGGGTTGTACGCAAAAGTATAATAGGACTACTTTCTTATCCAAATGGGACCAATATTTTTATCTCGCTTATTAGTGCTATATGTTAAGAGATCAGATACACACTGTTGTCAGATGTTATATGTACATAGGATAACATGTTATAACCCGTTGTTGGAATAGATATGTTGTTATATCGGGTTATCCGTCGGGACATCGCAGTTGAACTAAAACTCATTTCTAATTATATTCGGTTAACAGTCGGAGATTATTAGTTGGGTCAAACTGGAGTTAGTAATAATGAAGTTAATAGGATTTGATGTATGGAAGTCGAATACTAGAGTAAAGATAAATGCTCCATATCCTGTAACTTAGATCGCTAGCTTTATTAAATCTTTATATTCCAAATTCTTGCTTGTTGTGCTTAACTTATATCTCAATTCATAACACTATATTTAGCTCCGTATTAGCGTATACTCTGATTCCAAAGATTAGTTGGTACAACTGGTGCTCTTTCGATGGAAGAAACGTCTATTTTCTCAATTGGTGCTGGCGGCTTGTTTGTCTTTGGTATGACGGGAATTTTTGGTACCAGTATTTTAATTTGTGGCACTGACACACTAGAGATGATCTCCCCCTCAAACTGGAAGTTTGAATACTAGGGGGAGGGATTGAAGTACTATGAGGTGCTATTGTCTTCTCCGCGGTATAATAGCAGAAAGATATGGAGTATGATGTGAAGTCTGAATTATGGTGTAATAGAAAATTCCTACCATCCGATTGTTGACTAATTGAATATCAGGTGCGTCAGGGTAGACGACGCAACGCGACAGGGCGTGATAAAATAGTACGAATTTCAGAGATAAAAATACGGGTCCCATGTGGATGAGAAAATAGTCCTACTCGCAAAAGTGGTGCACTACTTTGTCGAAAGATGGGTTGATTACCCGTATTGTTTTTACTATATCTTAGTTGACAACCCCCCATAAAGCTTAGGTCAACTCTACTGTAAAATTTGATTTTAAGCCATAGTAATAGTGTCTCAGGAAGATCAAATTTACTCGAGCTGCAAGTGTTAACTTCCATCGAGTGGTAACAAACATAATTAGCGATTGAAGACTTGCTCAATTCATGGTAAGAAACAATCCAAACCTGAAAATAGTGATTGAGATACATCTTTATATGAAATCAACAATTCAAGTTATCCCGTAGGTCAATTCTGATCTTTGGAGAGCTCGTCCTAATCAATACTTTGTCCAGGGCCAAACAAGACGACTCGATCTTCCTTGTATCTTAAAGCTAGATCAGCTTCCTATTGAGTTTTATCATTCGTTCCAAGCGGATGATGACGCTATCTTTTAAGTAAGCTTAACGATTAAGTCTAAAATTGTATTAATTTACTCAATTCGAGATGCAAGTGGCCATAGGTTCTACAAATTGAGTAAAAGTAAGAGTTCAAGTCTTTTATTTTTTTTTTGCTGCCAGGATACTTCCTGCAAGAAGTCAAGATCTGGGGGCAGGTACGAATGATACTGAATAGAAAGAATTTAAGTTCTGCTAAGAGCATAACTCTCTTCCATGAGATCCGATAGAAGATTAGACGAAAGACCATGGCAAAGACCTAGGTTATCTACCAACATCCTACATCTATGTACTACAAATTGTTATTATCTATATCGATATCGATATCAATTTTTGTTCTTTACTCTCTAGTTTCTAACAGCGTCTATGCATGAAAGTAGTCCCTTTGTGAGCTCAGTGGAATGTCTCAGCGGGCGATAGCCTGTTAGCTTACTTGGTACATCTTGTATGATGAAAAAATTTTGAAGATAATTGCAAATTATGATACATGAAATAGGGATAGTCAAACTAGAATTTCGACTAGAAAAACTGAAAAGTCGTATACGAATTTCCTAGTCCCATTATTATCTCCATCATCCATCAATGCTTTAGCTAATTGGGAATCGATACATGCGTCGATTCCTATCGATTCCTATTCAAGTAAAGCGCTGGCTGTCGAGGGGTCAGGATGAGATTCATTTCAGATTTTCAAGTTCAAATTGGAAAGTTATATGTTTACTCTCAATCGGGTAAGCGTTATTTTGATTACATATTTTTATAAAATTACTCCCTGAGATTTATATAGCATACCAATGAGAATTTCTATTGGTTGGATGATCTTAAACAAACCAACCAAAATAATGGAACTAATGCGCGTTAGCCGTCGTAGGATAGGACGGATACTAGGCACTTGGACTTAAACATAGTAGACAATCAATTTAGCCCATTACCACAGCAACGAGTCTCAACAAAGAACAGAAGAAAAGATATCATATAAGAATGAATGATTCAATGGATCTATCGTAAGAATCAGAAGCTCCTTCGACAGAATCGAGCAATCAACTCCCCATAATTCCTCCAATTCCCAATCCCTCTTCCCTATCGTGTCAAATATAGTCAATATTATTGGCTGCTATTTTAGTGACACTAGTGCCTCTTCCCGCCTCGCTTATATTTGAAGACCTGTGCTGATCTGGTAGGTGCAACTAGTGATAAATATATCGATTGTATTGTAGAGAGCAGGCCACTGTTACTATAACTGTCGATGTATTTTTGTTGTGCATAGCAAAATCAGACTAAAATCATGCTGTCACTGTCAAGGTATCCCTGCATAACTTCATGACATATCATCTAATTTTGCTATGCACGACAATTTTAAACCCATCAGCTTGTATTTTTCTATCGTGTTACTTTTGGATTGCATGTTATGTTTATTTTAAATTATTTATTTGTATTTATAGCATCAGCTAATATTTCTGATCCATGAAGGAGGTTAATCAGAAATGTATATAGGTAGACTCACAACGAGTAGAATAAAATAAGTCTTTTATACAAGAGGAAATTAAGAGCTATCAATTCCCTATCAATCCCCTAAAGTGACTTCATCTGCCACAGGACAGATATCCGAAATTCCTGATATATCGCGTCACCTTCACCACCGTCAAATCAAGAACCACAATCAAAGACAGTTGATAGCAGACATATTCTCAAGCCTGTTGCTCCTACCAATCGTCCTGTTTCAGAGAGACCTACCCAGAATGACAAAGATAAATTTGAAATCCATGACGTCTTCTTTCCAAAGGAACTAGCTGATATTATTGCGACTCGACAGCGTCGTGAATGTCCCTGGCATGCACGTCGAATGATTTACACAACTGCCATTAGTAATATAGAAAGCACTTTAGTGAGTTTTAATGGCGATATTAAAAAAGAAGAAGTTGAGGCCTTCAAGGTATGCCTAAGATTGGCCATAGCTAACTTTGCTGCGGACGATACCTCCCCCCCCCCAAAAGTCCCTACGTACTCTCATCCAACTAAATGCTGTACTGATCAGGAAAAGACAAGAATATCGTAAAAAAATTTGCTATTGCAACTTCTCGAATCATGATGAGCGCAGCCTCAACTGGAGGAACAATACAAGAAGCCCACATATTACCAAAAACTCCCCAGGTTAGCTAGAATATATGGACTACTATAGCTCGCAATGGCCAGAAGAAGGCTCGGGTAATTCTGAGCAACAAGAAACAAGTAGTTTCATTGAGCTAATCTATTGAAACTAAGGACAAATCTCAATCAACATCCATGGACAAAAGACTGTATGTTCGCATCCCAATAGAACACGAATGGCGTAAGCTATCTCCAGCGGGCTTACGTGAGGTGACCGTAAAAAAACTTCTAATTTCGCCATCACTGATAGGGAAGATCAAGCCCGCTCACTCAGGGTTTGCTTTAAGCCCATGCAACAATGAAGCTCGTGAAGCTATTCTCACTGCAGCAAATGACCCTTCTATGACAGGAGCTAGATTGGATCAAGCAACTAATTGGATTCCTGTAATTATACCAACCGTTTCAACGTCAATTCGAAAAGAAGATGGAGAAGTTGAAGTAAGCAGCTCTATGCTTATAGAAGAGGTTGAACAAGTTTGTTCAATACGACCAGCTCACGTCAAATTATACGGGAGAAATAAACCAGAAGCCTCACACAGAACCTGGATGGTTTTCTCCTTGAAATTAAAACGCGCAGGATTTCAAGTATTTGATGAATCTGGGATTGTGCGAAAATTTTAAAAGCAGAAACCATTGAAATTTTGTAAACGATGTAATGGCTATCATCCTGAAAAAAACTGCTCTAGGGCACCATCGTGTGGAAATTATAGCTCTATCAACCACTCAGAAGAACTCTGCATGACCACTACCAAGTGCAGAAATTGTGGAGGCCAGCACCGCTCTTACAGTCGCAGATGTCTTGCGCGTCCAACTCGCTCAGGTACGCCAACAAAAGAGCAAATGAAAACATATCGACAGGCAGGAGAAAGGGAATACCAAGCTATCCTTCGAGCTAAAGCTGCAGAAGAATCCGTTGCCCCAGTCGACAATTTAAATACTGATTTAGATAGTAGTCAAATTTCAGAAGTCGATGTTGACATTGATAATACTCCAGCTACCTCTGTCGAAAATTCGACGTGTGGCGCATTGCGCTTATGAAGAGCAATCCATAGGGTTGTAATCCTTTCCAGGACGTGCTCAACTTTTTGTCCATTAACGTCGGAAGATGGGGAACTACGCAAGATATTGCATTATCTCGTGCATGTGAACTGAGAATAGATGTCTTGCTTATACAAGAACCATGGTGGTCTAATCGTACGAAGACGCACTCGTTCTACGATCTTTATCTTCCGTATGGAGGTGAAAATATACGGCCGCAGGCAGCAACATATATTAGGAAAGATCCTAAAAAGATTAGCTCTGTCCAGAAGCACCCAGCTACCCCTACTGGTGAATATTGCTGGGTTGAAGTAAATCAGATTATGTTTCTGAATGTTTATAAAGCACCACATGATCCGACTGCCGTTCGACCATTGCTAAGTAGGACACCCACATCTAGATTAGTTGCGATCGGTGATTTTAACTCGGTCTACTGGGCCTGGCAACCTAGTGCAAGAAATTATTACGGACAAGAGGAGGAAATAGAGAAATGGGCTGTTACGGGTTGACCGTTGTTAAGGCTTAGATGGTTACCTAAGCAACCTTATGCCAAGGTCTATATATAGGCTTAAACTCCTGAGATGGCATAACCGAAACAGCTCCACAAAGTAGTGCGTATTAAGCGAGGCAAAAGTGATATTTATATATCAGGAGATAACCGACAGCCAGAAACTGATACTTACTGCTAGGCGGAATAACTGTGTCAACATGACTCACAACAACAAGAATGACGAAAGCACTAGAAAGGAGTAAGGCGTTCTGAGATGTATATAGACATTCATCCTTCTGTAGATTTTAGATTTCTTTTCTCTTTATGTAGATAATTAAAATCGATTTCTTACAACCAGCTTGGTTTCTGTCACATGGGCGGAGGAGCATAACCTCACCTATCTTATCGTTGGAGAACCAACACATCGTGCCGGGAACACTCTCGACTTAGCATGGACTAATATAGAAGAAGCAATGGCATAGGTTAGCTCAGAGGAGTGTATGACTAGTAACGACCTCTCGATATGTGGTTTTGTACCAAATCCAAAGAGACCATTACTAGTCTCAGTGTATTGGGCTATGCCCGTTGCTATGTGAACAGTTGTCAACAAACCTGTTCTCTATCACGTGAGATATGGTTCCGTTCTGGAAACATATAGATCAGAGATCACTCGTTTAGATTAGGCTTAGTGCACAACTAATTTCCAGATTAATCAAGGAGGTTGGAATCATTCAAGTAGCTGGAAGAAAAGTATAAGACATTGATAGTTCTCGTAGTTAGATAACCTTCATAGATAAATATAACTTATCATCAGTGACCTCGTTCTCGAGCTTGACTGATAACGTTGTGTCCCCATAACACTCAGTAACTTCTAGAAGTATGCTTCGAGTATCTGTTATGGGCTGTGCCCGATGCTGGGTGGCTGGGTCGGCCCAGCCTCGCCTAATTTATACCCCTACGTGATATATTGAATAACTCTCTAATCACTCGCTTAACGACTACAAGAGGCTGGGAAGGAGATTACGAAGAGTATTCATTGAGTGAGAAAGGATCACTGGTTATAGTAAGCTAGGTGTATATATTGTAGCTCTTTCCCTTCTATTGCGTAGCATAGAAAAATATAAATCATTTATGGCATTGTTTACGTGCGGTGTCCGTTTTACTCTCAGCGGCTAACAGTATCGAAGACCAACATACTACACTTTGCTCGGGTAGTCTCAAAATAGCTGCCTCCTCTTGGATCCTTAAACACTATTTAAGAGACAGAAAAATACACGGAGGGTATAAACTGGGCACTTGAAAATGCACTGATGTGACGGCTTGTAAGCCGTATTAATCCTGTAGCCTACGATGGCAATCGCAGTCATTGGGATGGTTGGTGTTCACTGGTCACATGACCAATATAATATTGCAAGGCTTACATCATCAGGGGTCTCGCATACATTATTAATTGCACACCATTGAGTCGCTAAGTGTACGAGCCAGCTTGGAAACAACTAAAATATTCCATATGCCGACGACAGCGAACCTCTTTTAGTATGCTATGTTATAAATTAACGATGTGACGAATATTCTAGAAACGGTATAACAGATATATATATGAAGTCTATAGTTACCCTTAGATAGCCAGTGAAAATATAAACTATCTTTTTCTATTTGAATGCTCAAGCTTCAATGCTTAAGCCGTAACAACTGAAAACGATTGGTAAGCGGGCTAACAAGAAAAGCGGAAGAGGCGCACCCTGGCGGACCTCTGAGTGTAAATCTGCCCATTTGAATTATCGACAGATCACGGAGGAACATGAGCGTAATGAACAGGCAAGGATTTTTAGTACCACCGTTGCCACTGCAAAAAGAGAGCATTAGAAGAGAACAGTAGAAGAGATGAAATCCTCTCGAGATGTCTTTAAACTCTTGCGATGGGCGACTCTTCACGACACTAGCATTACTCCACCTCTTAGATATGAAGGGCGATTCGTGTCAGACCAAGCAGAACGTGCCCAATTTTGGTGAGACAGTCATAGTACGATTTTCAGCATCCGACAACATTTATCCCTGCACATTAACAGGTAAGGAGCGTATCCCATGGTTGCAATATATATTAGAACATGAGGTACGGGCTTGTACCATTTGAGGTGGGAATACTAGCCCAGGAGCAGATGGAATTAGTGTTGAGCTACTTGCAGCTTGTTGGAATAACATAGAGCCTTATGCTACACAACTTTTTCGCGCGTGTCTTCGTCTTGGATATCATCCAGCCTGCTTTAAGCTAGGGAAGGTCGTTTCCTTTCAAAACCTAGGCGTGACCCTTCGTCAGTGAAAGGATGGAGGCCGATTTCTTTGCTGTCGTGTCTGAGAAAAAGTTTGGAGAGACTACTTGCTATGAGAATGTCTCACCTAGCTATTGCATGATATATTGTTAGTCATCAACAATTCGGGGCACTACCTAAATGTTCGGCGACGGATCTTATCTCATGTGTGGTGCGTGATATTGAAGATGCTAAGACACAAGGCTGGGCTTCAACATTTGTTACGCTTGACGTAAGCGGAACTTTTGACGCTGTTTTGCACAATAGGCTGGTATGGAGGATGGAATTGCAAGGATGGCCAAAATCAATATTAAAGTGGACTTCGTCATTTTTCCAAAATTGCAAAGTCTAAGTCTGTTTCCAAGAAGGTGTGACAACTCCGAAGGAACTTATGTGTGGGGTCCCTCAGGAATCCCCCATCTCTCCTCTGCTATTCCTGCTCTACATGGTAGAGCCGATGAGAAGTGGAAATGTAATTTCACGATTTAGCTACGCTGATAATATTGGCATTCTAGGTTTTGGCCGCATCATTTCAGAATCAGCAGCCGTAGCGCAAATGGAAATCGATAGCCTGTCAAACTAGGCTCAAGAAAATGCGGACCTTTTCGATTCTGAAAAGTCGGAAGAAATTCAGTTTCTAGGGAGTAAGAAAGAATATTTAGTCGAAGTTGAGGTAAATGGGGTAATAGTTGAAAATTAGTACCCAACAGAGAAGCTATAACACTTTTGTAGCAGTTAGGGTACTTTTGCACAGCGGAGCAATGCAGTTAAAGTAACAGTAAAAACAGATTAACTATCTATTTATCCTAACGCCAGCGTCCTTCGGTACTTATACCTTTCCAAGGCTGGCCCGTGCGAACTTTAGTCAATAACACTTATAATACATGGTATATCCAAATTACGATCGTTTAACTCCCATACAAACCAACCTGAACACCTAAACCCAATCCATGTATGATCATTCCGATTGATACATGTAAGACTTGCATTGGCAAATTCACAATAGTAATGTTGAAACCGACTGAACAAATTCGCTGGTTGGGAGTATACCTCGACCCTCAACTNGAACACCTGAACACCTAAACCCAATCCATGTATGATCATTCCGATTGATACATGTAAGACTTGCATTGGCAAATTCACAATAGTAATGTTGAAACCGACTGAACAAATTCGCTGGTTGGGAGTATACCTCGACCCTCAACTCTCTTTTAAACATCATATTTCAACTTGGTATGGAAACACATTAAAGTTGGCTCAGCACATGCGACGGCTCAATACCGTCAAAAAAGGAGCTAATAGTCCCAAATCTCTAAAAACAGCTATAGAATCATGCGTGATTCCTGTAGCAACTTACGGAATCGTAGTGTGGTGGCTAGGTTTAACTCGAGCGGCTGCAACGGTGTGACAGAAGCCAAGCTGGCACATTAATGTATCAATTGATTAAACTAGGATAAGGAAAAAAACTATCTACTGTTACAAAATGATGATTTAAATAGGTCTTACGATTTACCCCTTTTCCGTGAACCAGGATTAGCGCGCGTCGCGTAATGATTCAGGCGCGTGCTAGACGCAAGTTCGCTTATTCTCATCAATCGAATATGGCTTAGGTAATTATACACCTAAGCCCCACTAACGGTAGACCCGTGGCAAACGGGAACTATTAGACCCCCGACATCATTTCACTGCGGGTTAATAGATAAGGTTCTTCATATAGCTTTGAGAGCTGCACTACCGGTGTGGAGAACTACACCAAATGTAGTCCTACATAGGGAAGGGGGAATCCCTTCAGCGCATTTACTATTAGAAGGGTATCGCTTACGTTTTGTTGCTAGGCTTCACTCTCCTGATGATAATCATCCACTTCAAAATAGAGCTAGTATTTGTCCTAATGTTGGCACAAAAAAATATAAATCGAAACCTAGGCTAACAAAGAGACCGGAAAAACAAGTGACTCGGGTTCAGCGTGCTTTTAAACAGCTGCTTCAAGCTGAAGCAGCAGAACCGTTATCAGCCCCTGTATACACTATAACGCTTGGTTCAAAAGTGGACGGGGTACAATATCATGAAAGTTGGTTAAATTCAATCGCACCTACTGATATTTGTGCATATTCAGATGGATCGTCAGAAGGTCCCGGTAGGTCGTCATGGGGGGGGGGTTTGTTCTACAGCGTGGAGGAGTGACCATACAGAAAGGTCATGGGGCGCTTCACGGTGGAGAAGTGTACAATGCGGAGATCTTTGGTGTAAATATCGCGCTTCGTGCTGCCATATCAATGAGAAATAATGATGAGAAGATTTTTGTTCTTCTTGATAATCAAGCTGCAGTGTTGGCCTTACAGACAGGTAAATCAGCACCAAGTACTCGGTTGACTAGGCTTTTCTATAACCCAGTAAAGAATATGAAAGCAGAATTTAGATGGCTGCCAGGACACTCAAAAATTAGCGGAAATGAAGAAGCAGAAGCACGCGCCGCGCTACGAGATTTGCCTGACAGACAAATTCAACCGAATCTTATTACCTTAGCCCATCTACGTCGTCTGATGCAGCAGCGCAGTTAAGAGTTGGTAGAAAATTAGTGGTCCGATGTTTTTCCAATTCGATATCAGGATCTGGGCCTAAGAATGCGACGTAAAACCCACCCGAGCTAGCTTTAACAAGGCAGCTACTAGATAAACTACTAGCTGCCAGAACAGGACATGGTAACTTCGCGGCGTATCATCGTCGGTTAAATCATTTAGACTCTAACCTTTAATGCGTCTGTGGACAGGAGACTACTCCTACCCACTTTATTCGTTGTCGAAGATATCAAAACCAGTTGCGCAAACTCCGAAAGGGCATGACCATAGAGGACTTTAGGAGACAACTTCTTGGGCATGATTGCTTCAAGAAATTCGAAGAATTTGCGAAGATTACAGTTAACTTTGGCGAATTTACATTTAACTCACCTTCTGCTGGACGCGAGGAGAATATACATTAGGATGTCATCACTAGAGATAAAGCATCATTACCGCACTGCGACCACCACCACTGCTCTATTTCAACAGCAGAAAACGACAGCATAAATCTTCATACGCAATCTTGCCATAATTGTAGAAATAGATTATATCATGAATTTTACTGTTACATTATTATATATATGTATATATAGCAGTAAGACCCTAAGTGGTCAGTCTGAATCGTCACTAGAGCGAATATTTAAACCAGAACTCTGACTTAGACTAGATCTTTAGCTTTATCAAACCATTCAACCCCGAGTTCTTGCCTGCCTTGCGTGGGCAAGAACTACTGCTAAGTGCAACAGCAGACTCCTGCTCAGCCTCTGTGGAGGTCCTTCCCGGGGGGGTGGGTGGCGGGGTGCACGAATGCAGGGTGTTTGTGTCCTGCGTTCACAACGTGCACCTACCACAACGTGTTGTCTTCAGGACCTGTTGTTCTCCGTATTACTACAGACAAACGACAGCCAATTTTTCGACTGGCCGATGGGGGGACCGAACTTCTGTTTATAAAGGAGCCGCTTTTAGAACATTGCAAGAACAAAGCCTTTACAACACCTTCCTTCCTATTCCCGACCCTCTTATGACACTTTTTTATTAATTCAAAGCCTTGTACTCGAGCGTAGATCTGTACCACCTCTGTAACCTCTTCTAATGTGCTGTACATCAACTAAGGCGGTGGTAGAAGCGTGGTTTCTGCGGACGACATCGTGACGCGGTGTGGTCGTGATGATGGTAGTGAGGAAGTGACATGGAAGAATTGGTAGCAGGTTGAAGGTGGTCGCAGTGCGGTAATGATGCAGCTAAAAGAATTAGTGGTGTGGCGCAGTTTTAAGTAGAGAATTGAACAAATAACAGGGGGGTGGGCGCTCCCGAATAGCGCTCATAAATAAATGGCCCATTACCACATATGACAAATCCGACACCACTGCAAATTCCGTCAACTACATATTCACGATCTAATTTTCAATAATCTAGAGAAATTCGCAGCTTCAGCTACTGCGTTTTATTAACTAACGCTCTAGCAGTATGTTATAATATTGTTTTATTATCTGTTCCCAAATTTTAGCTAGCGTTAAAACTAAATTAAAAAATGATTCGGTCTGCTTCAACTATGTATCCTGTTCCCACCCAATTCTCGACTATGGAGACTCCACTTGCTATCTGGTAAGCTGCTGCTGCAGAAAATGGACACGGTTCGTACCTATTAACTAAAATGCTAAAAATAAATGTGTAACAATATCTCTCCAATTGAGTTGTGACCATTCAGGAAATGAAGATGGCAAGCGAAAAGGTTAAAGATGTACTGAAAGTTTATTGCGTTGCTTTCACTTTGCGTTAAGAGATTTTTTTTATCAAATGACGAATGTTCTATCTATATCACTTGCTCTACATACAACCATGAGCCCTCTGCATTGATGAATGGATTGACATCTTTCTGTAACTCATACAACAAATTTTGGGACAGAAGAAGTTCTCAGTAACGCAGAACTTGGAGTTCGACCTCGGAAATCCCTAGCAATGTTGCAACAAATAAGATAGTCATGCTACTACTAGGGCTGTCTATTACTGCCTAGTAAAGCACAGAAAACTCCAACTTAGAGACTATACTAAAACTTTTACGATTGATTTTTTCGGTAGACACCAATGACTTATATTAAATTCTTTATTACGTGTTAAACCTTTTTAGGTACCGTTGGCTATATCTATGTACAGCATAAATACCCTTCGTTTAGCAATTTGGTACTCTTTGTTTAGCAATCCCGTTCTATCGTTAAGATACAATACTTCATTGAAAGTGTCTAGTAATGACAAGTCGTGACCGCAGTAAGTAGCCGCAGATCATTTAATGAAATTGAAAAATTGATGCATGGTCCTTAATAATTCCCAAGATGAGTATTTGCAAGAAAATAAACACGACGTTCCAGGGTTAGTCTTACACAGTCCTTGCATAATTTTAATTGTTATCATTATCCCTGAATCTTGTAGAAATAGAAATCCAAATTTTGCAGATATGGTATATCTACGGTGATTGGTCTAAATCTCATTTTGAGCCACGCTAGGACAATCCATGGGTTCTTACGCGTTAATCCATTCATTTCCATCATAGACACACAGCGCATCGCAGCCTGGAAACTGCTACGCCTAGTGAGTAATATTGTGGCCCTTCTGCTTTTGATATCGACTCGATGCCAGCGTATTATGACTCCCGTCTTTTGCCCAACCCTATGAGTTGTGAAAGCCTTGAGGTACCTCTTAGTTTCCGGAGCTAGATTTTTTTTTTAAATTGAAAATCGCGAAGATGGAACAAGGGCCCTCAGAACTTAGAGCTAAATTAACACAACTTGAACATGAGCTTCAGGTGAGTCGGAATAATTCCAGCGATGACTTGTATGTTGTTAAAATTTTTGTGCCGAAAAAAGACTGTGTTTCACTGAAAAAGAACAAAAAGTGTAATGGGATTGATTCAACTTGAAAATGTAATGCTGATTGTTAACGTTGACCTCAGGAGGGTGAAATTACAGAGAAAGGGTTTGTGTGCCTATCTTAATCTAGATCTAACAGACAAAAACTCGTTGGTTGCTGAATATAATGCTACAGTTACCAAAAACGTCGAACACTACTTTTATCACAATATGAAGCCCCATCAAATGATGCTGGTGCATTATCACGCCAGCCACTAGAGAAAGACAATAATGGAAATGTCGGAACTTATTATTCTAGACCATCACATATTGATCTGCCAATCCAGTTGCGTCCGGGAATTCAGAAAACTATGCATAGCCAGTCTATAAGCATCGAATCGCCTTTACACTCACCCAATGCGCATGTAGAAGAAAATACGGAGCCAACGAGAACATTAAGATCCTCTCCTTGGGGCTCAAACTACTCATCATATACCCCACTAATTAAAACAACAAGCGATGACTATAGTGGTCGAACTAGTACTATGTTGAATGAGTCACAACAGGGATATTTCTCCGATTTCACAGGCCAACAAAGCCAGTACGAAAATGGTCCAGTTAATCCTCATGTTGGCGATCCTCTTAAGTATATGTCAAGCGACCTATGCACATCTACAACGCTTACTATGCCTGCAAATCCAATCTCAGGTGAAGTATCACCGGTTGGGGCCCAAGAGTATCACTCGCCTCTTGAGCCACGGGAGGTATCATTCGATGTCTATGATCCCCGTGATGGCAACACTCTTATGTCTAAATTTGATAATATGGCTGCTATTCTCAGATATCGGGGACAAAAATACGCCAAGTCACCCGCATATTGGGTTCTTGACGCTAAGGGTAAAGAACTTAGCTCTATAACGTGGGAAAAACTTGCAAGTCGCGCTGAAAAGGTTGCTCAGGTAATACGCGACAAGAGCTCTCTTTATCGAGGAGATAGAGTCGCTTTATTTTACAGAGATATAGAAGTAATAGACTTTGCCGTCGCACTACATGGCTGCTTTATTGCTGGGGTTGTGGCCGTTCCTATTAACGATCTAGAGGATTTTACAAAGCTTAATTTAATCCTTACTTCAACCCAGGCTCATCTTGTCCTTACAACCGAAAGTAATTTGAAGGCCTTCCAGCGCGATATTACAGCACAAAAACTTAACTGGCCTCGTGGTGTAGAATGGTGGAAGACTAACGAGTTTGGCAGTTTTCATTCTAAAAAAAAGGATGATATCCCCTCTCTTACAGTTCCTGATTTGGCTTACATCGAATTTTCTCGATCTCCAACTGGCGACTTACGTGGTGTTGTATTGAGCCATCGTACAATTATGCATCAAATGGCATGTTTAAGTGCTATAATATCTACTGTGCCAACTGAAACTCAGGATGATAATCCTGGAGCCAGTTTTCGACAAAAGAATGGCAAAGTTCTGGCAAACTCTGATAATAAGGGGGAAATCTTAATGACATACTTGGACCCTCGACAAGGTATTGGTATGATATTAGGAGTGCTCCTGACAATTTATGGCGGTCACACGACAGTTTGGATGGAAAGCAAAGCAGTAGAGATACCAGGCCTTTACGCACATCTTATAACAAAGTATCGCGCAACGCTTATGATTGCAGACTATCCCGGTCTTAAACGAGCTGTATATAATTATCAACAAGATCCAATGACGACTAGAAACTTCAAGAAAGGTATGGAGCCCAACTTTCAAAAAGTCAAGTTGTGCTTAATTGATACTCTCACCGTGGATTGTGAGTTCCATGAGGTTCTAGCAGATAGATGGCTTCGACCTATGCGTAACCCCAGAGCTCGACAACTAGTGGCTCCAATGCTTTGTCTTCCAGAACATGGGGGTATGGTGATAAGTATGCGAGATTGGCTAGGCGGCGAAGAACGAATGGGTTGTCCACTCAGTTTGAATTCTCCTACAGAACCCGCCAATTTAGATCCCTCTAATGCTCACAAAGAAAACAAGTTTGACAATGGCTTTGCTAGCTTA
Source organism: Oidium heveae (assembly GCA_003957845.1). Taxonomy (NCBI): domain Eukaryota; kingdom Fungi; phylum Ascomycota; class Leotiomycetes; order Helotiales; family Erysiphaceae; genus Oidium; species Oidium heveae. The sequence continues at coordinate 23,351 of QVIK01000470.1, forward strand.
ATTGGCGGTGGAATTAGTAAACCAACAGAAAAGGAAAGAAGGGCAGAATTAAACGAGGTTTTATTGGATCGGGAGGCTCTTAAGACTAATGAGGTTGTTGTAGTTGCAACTGGAGAAGAGGCACGTAATAAGATAAGCAACGACAATACTACTGTCCGAGTTGGTACATTTGGCTTCCCTTTACCTGATGCCACACTGGCTTTAGTTGATCCAGAGTCTGGTATATTGGCTTCCCCGCACTCTATTGGAGAGATATGGGTTGACTCTCCTTCATTATCTGGTGGCTTCTGGGCATTGCCCAAGCAAACAGATCAAATATTTCATGCAAGGCCTTTCAAATTTGAGAAAGGCGATCCGACGCCTAAGATTGTCTCACCTGAGTTTTTAAGAACTGGTCTACTAGGAACTGTAATAGAAGGTAGAGTCTATATCATAGGGCTTTACGAAGACAGGATTAGACAAAAGGTTGAATGGGTTGAACATGGATATGAAAATGCTGAACATCGCTACTTCTTTGTACAGCACATAATTGTTAGCATTATGAAAAGTGTACCCAAAATTTATGACTGTACAGCCTTTGATATATTTGTCAATGAAGAGCACCTGCCAATAATACTTCTAGAGACTCAATATGCTTCTACCGCCCCTACCACATCAGGTGGTGCTCCTCGTCAACTTGATCTTGCATTATTAGATTCTCTTTCTGAAAGGTGTATGGAAATTTTAATACAGGAGCATCATTTAAGAATATACTGTGTCATGATCACTGCTCCAAACAGCTTACCTAGAATAATTAAAAATGGAAGAAAAGAGATAGGTAATATGCTTTGCAGACGCGAGTTTGACCTAGGAAATTTACCCTGTGTTCATGTAAAATTTGGTGTCGAAAGAGCAGTTCTTAATCTCCCAATTGGAATCGATCCCATCGGTGGTATTTGGTCGCCTGTTGCTTCTCAGATAAGAGAAGACCTTCTTTCACCAAGTGAAAAGCAATATTCTGGTATCGATCATCGTGAAGTTGTCATCGATGACCGCACATCTACTCCACTTAATAATTTTAGCAGTATAATAGATCTCATGCAATGGAGAGTCGCGAGACAATCAGAAGATTTATCTTATTGCACAATCGATGGCCGAGGTAAAGAAGGAAAAGGTATTTCATGGAAAAAACTAGACACAAGAGTAGCGGCGGTGGCCATGTATCTCAAGAATAAAGTTAAGCTTTCCTCAGGTGATCATGTGATTCTTATGTACACACATTCAGAAGAATTCGTGTTTGCAATCCTTGCTTGCTTTTGTCTCGGAATAACAACAATGCCAATGGCTCCTCTAGATCAAAACCGTCTCAATGAAGATGTACCAGCATTTCTGCACATGGTTGCAGATTTTGCAGTCAGAGCTGTTTTATTAAATCAGGATGTAGATCACCTTATGAAACAAAAATCTGTCTCCCAACATATTAAACAGTCCGCCCAGGTTATTAAGGTTGCTGTCCCTTCTCTTTATAATACGACTAAACTGCCAAAGCAAAGTAGCGGTTGTCGAGATCTTGGGTTCAATATGCAGCCACCTTGGATACAGCCTAGCTATCCTGCTCTTATATGGACATACTGGACCCCTGATCAGCGACGTATTGCAGTTCAGCTCGGGCATCCTCATATTATGGGAATGTGTAAAGTTCAAAAAGAAACTTGCCAAATGACCAGCTCAAGACCTATTCTTGGATGTGTTAGAAGTACAAGCGGGCTAGGCTTCTTATATACATGTCTGATGGGAATTTTTGTTGGTGCTCCAACCTATCTTCTATCTCCTGTAGAATTTGCTCAAAACCCTCTGTCATTATTCATGACGCTTTCCAGGTACAAAATAAAAGATACATACGCAACATCTCAGATGCTTGATCATGCCATGGCTAATATGCAAGGAAAAGGCTTTACATTATACGAATTAAAAAACATGATGATATCTGCCGAAGGAAGACCTCGAGTAGATGTATTTCAGAATGTTCGACTTCATTTTGCTCCAGCAGGCTTAGACCGAACTGCAATTAACACGATCTACTCACATGTTCTTAATCCTATGATTACATCTAGGTCATATATGTGCATCGAGCCTATTGAACTCTGGATTGATACCAAAGCACTTCGCCGAGGTCTCATCTACCCTGTGGATCCGGAAGGGAACGTGAAATCGCTTATGTTACAAGACTCCGGTATGGTGCCAGTCTCTACTCAAATTGCAATTGTAAACCCAGAGAGTAGAGCGCTTTGCTATGAAGGAGAATATGGTGAAATTTGGGTAGAATCTGAGGCTTGTGTAAAAGATTTTTATGGCTCCAAAGATAGGATTGATGCAGATAGATTTAATGGTCGAACGTTAGACGGTGATCCAAATATTCAATATATTCGAACTGGTGATCTTGGCTTCTTGCACAATATTATTAGGCCTATTGGGCCCAATGGCACTCAAGTTGATATGCAGGTATTATTTGTACTTGGAAACATTGGGGAGACGTTTGAAGTAAATGGCCTTAGTCATTTTCCAATTGACATTGAATACTCGGCTGAAAGATGCCATTATAACATTTTACCTGGTGGATGGTAAGTTAATCTTAATGAAGCTTAAGATCCTTACTAACATGTACCTCTAGCGCGGTCTTCCAAGCTGGTGGGCTCATTGTCTTACTTGTTGAAGTAGGGCGACAATCTTACCTTGCTTCAATTGTTCCAGTTATTGTCAATGCTATCCTTAATGAACACCAAATTATTATTGACATCATTGCGTTTGTTAAAAAAGGAGATTTCCCACGGTCTAGACTTGGCGAAAAGCAGAGAGGAAAGATTCTAGCCAGCTGGGTAACCCGCAAATTACAAACAATGGCCCAATTCCGAATTCGTGATCCTGAATCTGGTCTTTCCGATGTTACCGAAATACACGAGCCCCGAAGTAGAATTGCAAGTCCCACGAATGCCAGTACAAGAACTAATAGTCTATTGAATATTGAAGCAGTTTCTCCTGGTAGTGAAAGAGGTTTCAGACTACAAAATACAAAATCACAACTTAATTACGTCTCCTTACCACCCGAGATATCGGAGATGTCAGCTGAAAACTACGAGTTTGCTCCTAAAAAATCACCTACACAGGGAACATTTTTATCAACGAGTGATATTACCCCAACTGACGGTCAATATTATCAGACAGGACCTAAATCCAGAGATCAAGAAAGCAATGGATATTTTGGTGATACCTTTGTACATGAATTGCCTGGTACAGAAGCAACAAGTTTGTCAAAAGAACTATTACCCCCGGATGAAGAGATAGTTAGGCAGAATCTTCCTGGGGTTGATGGTCGAGATCTATGGACACTTCCAAGCCAAAAATCTTCCCGTGAAGGACAAAAAGACAATAATGATGATAATGATGATGATGAGAGCTGGAAAAACGATGCTATTATGCATATGAACCTAGTGAATTAAAAGCGAAATGCCTTCGAGGAGTAATTGAGTTTTGCAAATTTTATAACTTAGACGGTACAGATAAGACTTTAATGACGGTGTAAATTGGGTTCCCTTTTTTTGGAATGGGTCTGTTTTAGTTTTCCTTTTGATTGCCCTGAATGCCATGTGTAATTATATAGAGAGGCAAACTAGCTCAATCGGTTGATATATAAATTTTCTGTCTCTCTCTCACACTGTAAAAAAATAAGGCAAGAAAGTACTTAAAAATAGCTGGAAAAAGTATAATTCTTATATCTCCTAGACATCTGTCAATATGATACTCGCTATATCTTTTTAAAATTCGTTTGAGTAATATTGAGCTTTCGGGTTAAATATTAGGAGTCAAAAATTAGCTAGCTAAATGTCTTATTCTTTGAGATAAAAATACATCGCTAAAAGTTAAAGTCCGATCACTTTCGCTTAAATTCTGCACCTGAACTAATTTATGAGTGATCATCCAACCAATTGAAGCCTACTTGAATGGTATAAATAATTTCATGGGTGTCAATTTAAAGCTCTCTCTAGCCCAGGCCTGATAAAGTGAACTACAAATTGAAAAAGCCAAACCACCAATCGACCATAACTAAACCTTATTGGGGATCAGGGGCTTGAATAAGCAACTTACAAATAGGGGCAATTTATATTTGAAAAAAAAAATTGTATGGATTTTTAATTATTAAATAAATTCAAAATGTTCTAACAACGCCATTATTAAATCAGAAATATAGAAATAAAATATGACTGACTTCATGGATACCTCTAAAGAGTCTCAAGCTCCCTCGACGCAACGGAGCCTAGCCCCAACCCAATTCCCCTTCCTCTTCAGCGCTGCCCTCACAACTGTCAGACACCCAACTTCCCAAAAAAACTTAGGTCGAAAGGTAGATTCTTAAGCCTACTGCCCCTTCCAAGAGCCCATTACTGGACAGGGTTCCTCGTGGAGAAGGTAATGGTATTGAGAACGCTTTCATTCTTAATGAGCTAGCAGAGATAACCACGACTCGACAGCGTCGTGAAAGTGCCCGGCATGTTGGTGTAATGATGCATAGCACTGTCCTCAGTAATATAGATATTATAGTGGCAAATCTTGTAGAAGATATAGAAAAAGAAGAAGCTGAAGCTGAAGCGATTAAAGCCTATCTAAGACTAGCTATATCTAATTTTGCAGCTGTAGTCTCATCTCCCTCCCCACCACGAGTTCCAACACTTACACGATCTTTTAAAGGCAAGGAAGTAGATAAAAAATTGACCGATCAAATTGCTGTCGCAACTCTCTGAATTATTCCCAGTCAGACTCCAAGACGGGGATTAAACGTTAATACGGAATTACCAAGAATAACCAAATCTAGTTATTATAGCTAGGCTACAGCAGTACGTAGATATCAGAAGAAGACTCGGATAAATATAAGTACTGCAGAACGAGTGGCTTCAGCGAACAAAACAGCTCTGTGTTTGACCAAAAAAGAACAAAGATATGGCAACTTTCCCGACGAAAGCTATATCAGACAAAAGACTCTTACTCCGCCTTCCCCAAGAAAATGAATGGCGCAAAATTTCCCTTGCAGGCATTCGTGAAGTGATTGTCTTAAAACTACTAATTTCACCTTCTTTTATGAAAAAAAAAAAAAAGCCCGTACACTCAGGATTTGCCTTGAACCCTTCCAACTCAGAAGCTCGGGAGCAAACTTTAAAAGCAGGAAACAGACTATTTTTATTGGGAGCGAAGTTGGAAACTGTAACTATCTGGGTCTCAGTACCAGTCCAAACAGTACTAGTCATTTTTCAAATGGAACAAAGGCAGGTTGGAGTAAATTAAACAATGATGCCAGATGAGATTGAGCGACCGGCGCATCTAAAATTATACGCTCGGAGTTATCCTGAAGTACCCCACAGAACATGGATGGCATACCTCTCCAATGCACCACAGAGCATTTTTAGAGTTTTGATGAATCTAGAATCATGAGGCCTTACAAGAAGCAGCAACCTCTTAAGCTTTGTAAGTATTGTAATGACCATCATCTTGCAGAGAACTGTTCAAGAGCACCGTCATGTGGCAATTTTGGTTCAATCAATCATAACATAGATAAATATATGGTTACAACTAAATGCAAAAACTGTGGGGGCCCACATCGCGCTGATAGTCGCCGGTATCTGGTGCGTCTCACCCGTTCTGATGCACCATCCAAAGAGCAGCTAAAAATATATCGTCAAGCGGGGGAAAAAGAGTACCAATAAGTCCTACGAGCTAGAGTAGCAGAAAAAGATCTGCGACAACTGAGAATATTGACATAGACCTAACAGGTAGTCAAATAATAGAAATTAGTGACAGTGTTGACAATAAACAAGCGACTCTTGACGAAGTTTCGACAGGCGTTGTACTTCGCTTATGACAAGGTTGTTATCCCCTCCAGGATATCCTAAATTTTATGTCAATAAATATCGGAAGAGGAAGGCCCATATAAGAAATTGCGCTAGCTCGTGGCTGCGAATTAAAAATCGATCTTATCTCAGCTTTTAACTAAATCAGAATAGCTCATGGTGACGAGTGGGAAACTACCTTTCGCACTTGATACAGCCTATCTGAATCTCTCATGATGCTATTCGGTTAAATAATGGCCCGAGCATATTCCAAAACTACATCAATAATACTCTTCAAGAGAATTGAGATGTTTTCGGTACCACATATCTTGACGACGTCCTTATCTACAGTAATTCCCAAGAGAAAAATCGGTATCACGTGAACCTTGTTTTGGCCAAACTTCGCGAAGTAGGCCTTCAAATTGATATCAAAAAATGCCAATTTGAAGCTACAGAAGTCAAGTATTTAGGCATAATGATATCTAAAGAAGATATTAAGATGGACCCCCAAAAAGTTGAATGCGTGAAATAATGGAAGACACTTACATGCATTAAAGACGTCCAAGCCTCCATTGGTTTTGCTAATTTTTATCGTCGCTTCATCCAAAAATTCTCCTCATTAGCTAAACCTCTTACTGAATTTATAAAAAAAGACACACCCGGGAATTAGTCTCCTATTTACCAAAGAGCATTCTTATCCCTTAAAAACGCCTTCACCAAATCACCTATTCATAGATATTTTGATCATAAACGACGTAGCTACGTAGAAGTCGACTCTAGCAATTGGGCCAATGGTGGAATTCTTTCACAGTTTGATGACGACCAAAGAATACATCCGATAGCATATCTTTCGGAACGCTTAAATGCTACCCAAATCAATTACGAATTCTGTGACAAAGAATTTTTAGCTGTAGGCGCAGCTTTTGAGCACTGGCGGTCCGAGCTAGAAGGAACCTTAGAGCCTGTATCAGTCATAACCGACCACAAAAATTTAGAGTATTTTATGTCTACCAAAATCCTAAATAGACGTCAAGCGAGGCGGTCAGAATTCCTGTCCAGATTCAATTTTGTCATCACATACCGACCAGGTCAACTGGGGTCAAAATCCGATACATTAACCCGAAGGTCGGAATACCTCTTGACTGGAGAGAGAGATGTTCGTTTCTACCAGCAACATCAGACGGTCTTGAAGCCGCATAATCTCGACCCAGAAATTATCCGAACCCAAGAACTAGAACTTTCTCAAATTAATCTCGAAAATCTAAACAGTACTCTTATTAATTTGAATTATGTACCTGTTATTCCGAACAAAGTATTAAATGTGTCAGAAAAAATAAAAACCCTATTAGACAGGGTTATCTCGAAGACTCTGACGTTCAAGACCATATTAAAATCCTTCAGGGATCTAGGCCTCACCGCTCTAAACATCTTGATCTTTCTCTATGTAAGATAAAAAGTAATCGACTGTACTATGATTACCTGGTCTTTGTACCAAATATCCACGACCTAAAGCTCCTACTTGTTAAGAATTGTCATGACCACCGCAGTGGAGTACACCACAGCCGGAATAAAGTTTTCGCGAGATTACTGGTGGCCAAACATGCTCAGTTACATTACTCAATACACAATAATTATCATATCTGTAAGCGAATCACATCGTCTCGCCTGAAATATCAAGACTCACTTACGCAACTTCTGGTACCTGAATATCGCTGGCGAGACCCCTGAGTAGACTTCACAGGCCCGTTATTCAAATCTGAAGGATATGATTGTATTACGGTAGTATGCAGCAGACTTACTAAAACCAGAAATTTCATCGCCTGCAGTACAATTATAGATGCCGCTGGAACAGCTGATCTATTTTACAAGCACATCAGGAAACATCATGGATCCCCCGAATCTTTAGTGTCCAATAGGGGACCACAATTCGTAGCAAAGTTTTGGCATGAAGTATATGAGCGAACTAATACAAAAATCTTTTTTTCCGCTGCGTGGCACCCCGAAACGGATGGCCAAACGGAGAGGTTTAATGCAATATTGGAATGTTATCTACGGGCCTACTGCAACTATCAACGAGACGACTGGGTTTAATGACTTCCTTCTGCGGAATACAATGCGAATAAATCCGAATCAGAAACTACAAAATGTACCCCGTTCTTTGCCTATTCAGCCCAACACCCTAGATCGGTAATAACGTCACCTCAGAATATGAACCATCCATCTACATCTGAACACTTGCTTGCATAACAAACTTGGCAACTAATTTCATAAACCAAATCAATGAATTAAATAGTTATCTTCGTGAGAATATGAAGGTTTCCCAAGCCTTCTACGAAAAATATGCTAACAACCATCGGTCGATTCCTCCTTCCTACCAGGTTGGACAAAAGATTTTCGTTAATTCAAAAAATACAAAGACAAAGAGACCTAGCAAAAAATTAGACAGGAAAAACCTTGGTCCATTCATGATTACTAAAGTAATTGGGAGCCATAGCTACCAACTACAATTACCGGAAAATCTCAAATCCATCCATCCAGTCTTCCATACCAGTCTTTTACGACCTGATCCAAATAATCCCTTACCGGGTTAGACTAATGAGCCCAATCCACCTGTAGAGGGCGATCATTGGGGCAAGAGTTTATACAAAGTTGACGCTATAGTGGGATCACAATGTCTCCGAAACCGCGGATTCGAATATAAGGTCAAGTATACGGGTTTGTTTGAAACCTCCTGGCAACTTTTATCAAACATAGTGAGCGGTCATATTTCCGAATTACTAGATGACTATCATCGTGAATATCTTCGTTATGTTAGACCTACTTTTGAAGAGTTAGAAAATGCTATTATTGAAGCAAGATTGAATACACCCTCTAATCAAGATCAAGCCCAAGCCACTGTTGGGACAACAGCATAAAATAGAGGGGCTGCTGTCAAGCTTCCTAACTTGATCTGTATTGGCTGACGGGCCGTAATAATGATACGTACCATATAGGTACTAGCATATAATTTTTGGCACTAAGGGATTAACCTAGCTTGATATATTTAGCTTGTTTGCTCATGCCTGTAAGCCCCTTAGTTGGGATAATATTGTGTATAAGTAGTCGCCAGCTTGTAGCATTTGGAACCCGTGCGACGTTGTTTATATATTCTTACACTATAGACAAAATCAATTTACATTATTAAAATTATATCTAAATCTCCGACCATATTTTCCGTTTCTCAACGTCTTCTCTAACTGTTAGTAAAGCTTTGATTAGACCGGAGGTCTAGTTGAGTTGTAAATGGGAACTGAAATCAAATAGCATAAAATGGAAAAAGAGTACGCGCGTTAAACAGTGACAAAGAAAATTCTCATTTCATTTCTCTCTATCTTTTCTAATATCTAAGAGCAAAGCTCACTATATACCAAGTATTTCCTCTTCATTGTTCCAACTCGCTAATTCCCCTGTTCCTTTATCAACACTAAGCGAGATCCAAAGAAACAAGCAACAGTAGACCGGGGTCTGTTACAGTCTTAGCCGGTGTATACTTAAGTGAGTTCTTCTTTGAAGTTTGTATTCCGACACTAACAAATACTGGTATTACTCCTCCCCTTCGCTATGAAAGGCAATTCATATCTGTTGAGGTTATAAATATATCAATCAGCACTATTATAGTCGATAACCCTTTCGCTTATTATGGCCTGTATATTTATGTTGACCAGACAACCTGCTCTTAGTAAAAGTAAATAATAAATAGTCAACTATGAAATTGGGTAAGCGAGATAAATTTGGTAGCTTGTAATTAAACCTTAGGTAGTCATGTATGTATTTTATGAGTTGATATGAATTTTGATCCCATACGAAAGATCTATTTAGCTTAATAATATATATATTTTATAACAATATCAGATCAGGAAGAACGTGCTATATTACTAAGAGATTGTCTATTAGCAAGATTCTCCACTGCTGATAATCTTCCACCCTGCACATAACTAGGAGAGACGCGTATTCCATGGCCAGAGGACCTAAATGAGGATGAGGTAAGATCTTGTACGATTAGAAGTGGCAACCATAGTCCCGGAGCCAACGGATGTTCTGTCGAGCTACTTGCAGCCTACTGGCAAAGTATAGAACACCATGTTATGCACCTTTTCCGCGCATTTATACGCCTAGGTTACCACCCTCAGTGCTTTAAACTTGTAGAAATGGTTTTTTCTTTCAGAAGCTGGGCGGGATCCTTCATCAGTAAGACGATGAAGGCCGATGTCAATACTGTCCTTCCTAGGAAAAGGATTGGAGTTTTTTTTTTTTTTTCTTGTTTTGGCGAAGAGAATGTCACTACTCTCCATTTTTTGCGATATAGTTAGACGTCAGTAATTCGGAGCACTCCCAAAACGATTATCAAATGACCCCGTTTCATGCTTAGTGCACAAAATATTGAGGATACTACGTCGTAAGGTTGGCCTAAGCCATTACTCCGATGGAATTCATCGTCCTTGAAGACTCGCAAAGTACGAGTCCGATTTCAAGGAGTAACAAGTCCCAAGGAACTAGCTTCAGGGATCACCCATCTCTCTACTTCTTTTCCTTCTTTACATGGCTGAACCAATGCGGGAGTGGGAATACAATTGCACATTTCAGCTATGCCGATGATATCTAAATCATAGGCTTTGGTCCTACAATTAGTGAATCAGTAATATTGGCATAGACAATAGTCGAAAGCCTAACGAGCTGGGCTGAAGGAAATGACGGGTTGTTTCACACCTAGAAATCGGAGGTGGTCAAATTCCCCGGTAGTAAGAAAGAAGAGCCTGTTGGAGTTTACGTGAACGGGAACATGATTAAACCAGCCGAGCAAACTCATTGGTCAGGAGTGTGTGTACCTTGATCCTCGCCTAACTTTCAAACATTATGTGACAACCTGGTGTGGAAAAGCACTTAAACTAGCTCAATAAATGAGACGAGAAAATTCTGTTATGAGAGTTGCAGCCCCAAAGGCACTAACTAATAACAGCAGTAGAGTTACATGTTGTTCCGATAGCCACTTTTGGTCCGGATGTTTGGTGGTGGCCAGGAATGACATGTCTTGCAGCAAATGGGAACGTCGTACCCCCTACATCACATCTATACAGTTAAATTGACAAAGTCTTACATGTAGCTCTGAGAGTTACTCTTCCAGTCTAGAGGACGACACTAAATATTGTCCTTCACAGGGAAGGAGGTAACACTTCAGCTTGTGTACTACTAGAAGGCTTTCGACTTCGACTTGCTGCTCGTCTTCACCCACTTAGGATCAGAGTAAGTGAGTGCCATGATGTCGGCACATAAAAGTAAAGAAAAAGGAAAAAACTATCCGAGAGACCTGAAATTCAAATGACTAGAGTTCAACTAGCTCTACGACAGCTACCTCGGGCCGAAGCTACAGAGCCGTTACAAGCTTCAGTATACAATAAAATCTGTGATGCAAAGATGGATGGGGGATCAGTTCTTTCAAAATTGGATAAGAACTATCGCTCTGACTAATATATGTGCCTATTCTGATGGATCATTCGGAAGGCCCCGGGCGTTCATCTTGAAAGCACGTGCTTCAGCGCAGAGGGTTAACTGTTCAAAAAGGAAGAGGCATACTACACGGAGGTGAAGTATTCGATGCAAAGATCTTTAGGGCAACCATTGCACTTAGAGCTGCGCTAAATATAAGACATAACAGGGAAAAAATATTCATTCTCCAAGATAATCAGGCTGCAGTGATGGCTCTTGGGGAAAAAAATAAAAAGGAAAATTCGGCATCAAGCATCCGATTAGTAAGCCTGTTCCATACTCTAGCTTAAAAGTGTCCAACGCAGAGTTTAGATGGGTGCAGGTCCACTTAAAAATTAGTAGAAATGTAGAGAGAGAAGCTGAAGCTCGTGCTACCTCTGTGAGATTTATCAGAGAGAAATACTCAACCCGTCTATATAACCTTGGCCTACTTACGCCGTCTAATACAGCAGTGTTGTCAAGAACTGGTGGAAAAAATGGTAGGTTAAAGTTTGTCCGACTCGATATCAAGATTTGGACCTAAAGATGCGTCGCAAAAAAAAAAACACCCGAAATTAGGGTTGCCAAGGCAGTTATTATATAAATTACTTGCTGCTAGAACAGGACATGATGACTTTGCAGCGTAACATCGTTGTCTAAAACATCTAGATGCTAATCTTGAATTTGTCTATCGACAGGAGACTTCTTTCCTACCCACTTCATCTGTTGTCGACGACACACTAATCAAATGCGCAGACTCCGAAAAGGCATGACCGTGACTAACTTTAGAAAAAAAACAACTTCTTGTGGCATAATTGCTGGAAATAAGTAAATTTAGCGAATTTGCACGAAAATATGAGTTGCTTTTGATGACTAAATGTTTTAACTCATCCTCTGTAATAAAATGCCTAACACTTGGAATGGCGGTACTGAAATGAATGCAATCATAGTCTAACTTCTAAGAAATAAGTTTAAGAGTTGTGTACTATTATCTGCGGTATTTCTAGTTGCTCAGTACGGTTCACATTATTTCAACTCAAAGTAGAAGAGAAGCGGCTTTACAAGACTTACTGAGGTTAGAAAATAATTAGGCTAGATTGGTTTTGTATATCTAGTGTCTTCAGGAGTTAAACTTAACCCCAAAAGTCAGGTGTTGAACATTATGTAAACTAAATTCCGAAGAATTTTTGCAAACAATTATTTTGTGACACTTCATTGTTGTTGGACTGGGTACTTCTAGCAGTCACTGAGCTTATGGGTCATCTCCACGTTAACTTCAATACCAATATTTCTAGTCTTTAAGGATCTAATCTTACATATGTGGTCTAGAAATTGCATGATCGAGAAGGGCGTAATTACAGCACCATTTCAGAAAAGAAAGACTTTCATTTTTTCAATTATAAATTATTAATTATTGATTTTTTTGAAGATCATGGACAAGTTTGACTTAAGATTTCAAACTGATTGGCCTGTCCTAAGCCTAACCTTCTCAAGTCCACGGTAATTCCTTTGGGGGTTTTTTCGCTCGAATCAGTTGATAGAGATTCAAAGTTCTTCCACCGTGGAAGCAGTTCAGCTATTTTTCCAGCTATAAACTCTGCGCCTACCCTTGCACCTTCTAAGTTCCCGGCGGCAGGGCCAAGTCTTAGTCCCCCCTAAAACAAAAATAAAGTTAGTCGAATAATACATGCAAATTTGATTTTTTTTTAAAAAAAGTAAAACGACTAGGCTTTTCATAGGATTAGGGATATTTAAAAGTCCCAAGAACGAGGAATTTGGAAACTTACTAGTTTTCCCGTCGCAAAAAGAGGAACACCTTCCTCCCACATTAGCTCAGCAGTAAGGCAAGGCATTCCACCAACAGTACTGATAGGATGTTTTTCCATTATAGGTTGAATAAGTGGGAGAGATGTAATATCAACAGGAGTGCCCGTAGCATAAATGACATAGTCGACCAATATATTTTCAGTTTTGTGTTCGTCAGTTTGTAGATCTACTGACCAAGAAGCACTTGTGCTTTGCCAGCTCGCGTTTTTAATCACTGTGTTTTCTTTCAACACTAGAGTTCCCTTTCTCTGTAAATTTTCGATAACCGTTTTGAATTCTGGATTAACACTTCCACCCCCCCTTGCTGATTTCATCATCTCCCATCTTTCATGATCAGAGTCAGCAAAGTAGAACTCACTCATCGACCTATTTTTGTATTTTGCAAGCCAGTGAAGATCTACATCAAAATGTTTTGTCTTTAACTTCCCGCGTAGGATTAAATAAATCTTTGATATCCCTTCATCAGCGACCACCTTAGCAACTTGAGCACTAGTAAGTCCACCTCCAACGATCAAAATGGACTTGGCTCGATATTTAACGTCTTGACTAGGTAGTAAATTGGAATGAGCTTTCGCACTCATAATATGTGACACGTTATGGGGGTTACAAAACGGGCAGTCAGGAGGTAATGATGGATCCAAGGCGGAACCAATTGCCAATATAACAATTCGTGATTTCTTTTCGCCTGTGGAGGTTTGAAGAGTAAAAATCTGATCACTAGAATCAAACTTTATTGAGTCGACTCTTGACTTTTGAACGATGTTTAAGATTCCATAACGTCGGGCAATATCTTCACAATACTCTTTAAATAAAGCCTGACTTGGTCTGAAATAGTCGTCTCGGAACCTTTCATCGAGATAGGTGATATTCTTTAAAGTCTTTTTTCTAATCCTTGTAAGCATTCAAGTATCTAAAAATCCAGGAAAGAAACGGAACGTCTAGCCATACTTTTGTTTTTGTTTTCTATGATGCTTACTCAGTTCTTTACCCACAACTCCCTCAATTTCTTTAAGTTCATTCATTCTTCCCTTTACATATGCGAAGGCACGTAATCCATCCCTATCACTAGGGTCAGGATGGAAGAACATGGGGCTTCTTAAGTGACTAATTTGAAGCTTTTTGAAGTTTTCGTTCCAAGAATGCATCCATTGATCTCCATCGGCGTCGAGGACCACCATATCCAAATCATTGTTAGGAATTGTAGGACCGGAAAGTAGACGCTCGGCAGGAATATTCAAGCGACGACTCAGTCGAATAGGTTTTGAAGTAAGACGGGATTGAGCCGAAGCTCTCATGAAATGAAAGCGTTGGTGCTCAGTGTCGGAAAATAAAGAGCCTGGGGTTTGTTCCTTCAGTCTACTTGCAACCGCAAGACCACAAGGGCCACTGCCAATAATGAGAACATCGTGTACAGCAACTTCCATGACAGAACAATAGATTGAGTGACTGACTGACGGGTAGGTCGGCTGGTTAGATAGCTGACTTGTGAGAGGCAGTTCAGTCGATATCTGACTCTACCGATGGACTGAGCTGAGTGAGCCATGTGAATCAGTTGACTGTATTTGAAATCTAGCCATCCATGGCCCATACTGAGATGCACCAAGCAGACAGACAGACACCTTGATGGACAATTCCTCATATTGAGAGCTGTTGTAGCATATATCTTGAGCTGCGTCACTGGCCCGTGCGGGCCGTCGCTTCCTATGATGATTGGCAAATTCCAAATCTGAGCCAATTAGTTTTCTGCATCGTGGGCCAGAGACACAACAAAGAAATACTTACTCTATTATATAAAGACAACTTAAACTGGAATAGTCATGCATAATTGTCGTGTCTATGCGCACCTTGCTGGCCATATTCTCCGAAGATGCGCAAGCGGCAGGTCAAGATCCCTGCTTCCCGATCAATTTGCTCTTTCTGGCTAGTAAGCCATGAAACTCATGTGACCCACGCATCACGCCCTGAGTTGTCAGCATAAACAATAGGTGCAGAGACTCAGACCTGTCTGGAATATAGAAATATTCTTGATGAAAATGCGACTCGAATCGCCGGTCTGAGTAGGCTGATTGTTATCAGAATCATATATTTAGGGGATTGCATCCAAGCCAAGTGGAGAGAACATTGCTTCTGATGAGAGCAGTCTTCTCATCAATTGGTCTCTTTGGTGTCAGTCTCTTTACATCGAAGTTCATCGGAAAATAATGTAAGATAGTCGTGTTGTCGAGAGGCGACCAGTCTTATCGAGCGAGAGTCTCCTCTTTGCAGCCTAAGATCCTTTGACTGCGGAAGTATTCTCCAGCATTTGTTGAAGATTTCTCAATTTGAGACCGGCAAACAGCCTTCTACCCAAATCATATCTAACAGCCCGAAGAGAAAGAGAATTATGACTTTGCTTCCACGGGCCTTTTTTTTTTCATTTTGTCTCGTTGAACTGCAGAAAATGGCTAAAATTAAAAGTTCTCTCCCATAGTTACTGTTATAATCACGATAAGGTAATTTTCATATGCTAAAAGGACTTAGAATTTTTTGCATTTCTGAGTTGCGAAGTTTTGCTTCCTTGCATGTCTGTCTGGCCTAAGCTGTCATTTACCGATCTTGAGTAATCACATGTGAGAATAAGTCGATGACACATCTCAGCCTCGATGTGGGCCATTTGTAGGTAAATTCCTACCCAGATTCATTCAGGACCTCACTGATAGAAATGTGATAACTGAAAGCCTGTTTCGTGAAATTTTATTATGTGAATCACAACCTCTTAACCTAGTTTCCGAAAATTGAAGAATTTACCCGACGTTGAGATATTGATCATGTGAAGAAAAATAGGTCTTTCACTAGCGTTGAGTTTCTCAATACATCAGCAAAAAAATCCAAAGATTCCTGCATAAAATCCGGAGAACATGTTTTTAAGTAAATTTGCAAAATTTCCAAGAGATTTCAAAGAATAACAAAGTTGTATTCTTGCGGATATAAACATCAAGCATTAGCATTTAACTGTGCTAAACTTTCCGTCACACTGTTTGATCCCATTCCATTGTAACCACAGCAAATTGATATGATCATGCTGTTTTCTCTGTTGCTGGAGAATCAGCTTGTCAGCATAGAGTGCCGCAACTCTAACTGACAATTGAACTAATCATAAACAGTCATTAGATATAATCTACCAACCTTACATGTGCGATGAATTCTCTAACGAGCTTCAACGCCAACGGTGGGCATGAAGCTTATTAAACTGATACATCCGCTACTATTCTTTTAACAAGCCTGACCAAGCTTGGCCCGAAGTTCAACATCCCTTAACATGTAAATAAATTTTTACGGTTCACATTGTGAAGGGCTATAAGTGTCGGACCTAGCTCGACAGACAGATGCCAAAATACTGTTTATATTTTATCTATGTAGCTACAAGAAGTCGAGAGCGACAGTCTACTTATAGTCTCATAGCTAGCTAGCTAGCCTTCCCCTTTTTCCTATAAGCAATACTCTATTCTCGTTGATGAGAAAACCTCCTGCTATTTAACTGGATTACCTTCCACCATTCTGGACTGTCGTGCATAACCCCTATGTACCCCTATGCCCCCTGNAGTCTCATAGCTAGCTAGCTAGCCTTCCCCTTTTTCCTATAAGCAATACTCTATTCTCGTTGATGAGAAAACCTCCTGCTATTTAACTGGATTACCTTCCACCATTCTGGACTGTCGTGCATAACCCCTATGTACCCCTATGCCCCCTGCATATCTTTAATACTCAAGTGCATAACTATTTATTACTAAGCTGGGCTATATCGTAGCTCAGTTATGACTAGGGCGTAGCCCCTAACACATATGGCTGGCTACCTTAGCTTCCCGAACACTCTCGCGCGAAATTCGATGTATTAGTGGTTAATTAAATTATAATAACGCGTAACGCGTTAACAATCCAACGTCACATCTACATGTTCTGGTAAATGTTATACGTGTGATTAAATATCTGATTGAAGACATTATGGGAGCTGAATTAGGATAAGATTACTCATTAAATTATGTCTCCAGTCTACTCCTATCAACTACGATTTCATTTCTAGATGAAAAACATACTTTTTAGATAGTAAAACGATGACTTCATATACTAGACTGTATTTAACTTGTTTGATATTGAAATCTTTGATACTATGCTAAATAGTATCAAAATTTATGGCTAAATTTAATTCGATTAGGTCATAAATTATCTTACATGTTCTTAGACCCTAAGCTTTTAAAGTAAAATCTCACAAGGTCGCAGGATGGCTGTTATGTGCTCATGTCCTTGGCATTAACCTACCTAGTAATGTGCAAGTAAGCATGAAGTTTCATTTAAGAATTCTATCAAACTATATATGTAAATATAAATCACGTGATAGTAAAGACTGTAATATTAAATGTCATGTGATTACAAGGCTACCGCATTACACCCCCCTTGAAACTGAATGCTTTAAATCCATTTTAATTTGATC